>OMLM01008052.1:29531-40720 GCA_900302695.1 Helostoma temminkii
CTGTACTTTTGAGGCCCAGTATGTGGACTTAAATGCTCATATTATGCTACTACAGCTGTAGATACTAGTTACTTTTAAGATTACACTTCACACACACAACTGTATTTTACAAACATGATGTTGTAGATTAACCACCCAGTGTATATAATGTGCCCTGCGATAGACTGGTGACCTGTCCAGGGTGTACCCCTCCTCTCGCCCGTATGACAGCTGGGATAGGCTCCAGCACACCCGCGACCCCTATGGGGATTAAGCAGTATAGAAAATAGATGGATGGATGGATGGATGGATGTATATAATGTGAAAATTAAAACATGCTCCAACAATGCACAATAATATTGATCACCAATTTCAAAATGTTTAATGGCATAAATGTCTGAAAACTAACATTTTGCTAACATTCCGAAACATACTTTTACTTAACTACATTTATTTAAAATATATTTATTTCATTTGCTAGTTACAAAACACAGTGTAATAATAAGACAAGTTACTCAGCACTATGAAAAATTATTCAAATTATAACTATTACATTGACAGTATATGATTATCTATACACTGTATACACTGGTGTGTTGACCCTTGTTTAAGCCGCTTTATGAAGTAGAGTCATGAGCGAGTTCACCACACTGTCTATGTAAAAGTGCAGAGATGACATCAGTTGCTGGGGGAAGAGGTGTGATGTTTTATTGTGACACCAGATACTGGGATTGTTTCTGCTGGGAGACTCTCCCATGTACACTGGAGGAGAAACAACATGTATGACACGATTCACACCTAAGTACAGTCGTCATACATTGTGTTCAGCATCATAGTAATTACAGTTACATTCTGTTGTGTTTGAACAGCGTCTTTAAGTGATGAATTATAATGTCACACTGGAGAGTTGGATATACTCCTCAGTACGATGTGGTTGGAGGAAGGCGTTAGAAGAAGGTACCCTGGTTACCTGTTGTATACCTGTGCTTAACCAGACTTTATTTAGTGACTTCTTCCTACTCCAGAGCTGCACATCATGTCAGTCTGAGCTTCAGTCCAAGTACTGTTTCTCCTCTTCTCATCACCCACATGTTGCTTCGGGAAACTCTGAATTCGATCCTTTGTGCTCATGTTTGAACATCAACTGTGTTTGAGTTTAAATTATGTCTAAAATGTGCAAAACTAGCAAAAATGCATAGTTCATCCACTTGTAGTGTTTTAGAGTAATGTAAATCCGATGTGCGTATTATACTGTATGTCGTAGATGTCACACTAAACTTCAGGCTGATCATACCAGAGTTCTGTTACTGTGTTTAGGGCAGCTTCTTTAGGCTCAGTGTTAAAGAAGGGCAGCCCTTCCCACCAATATGGGCACAGTTTCTGTATAAATGGGCTGCTGAGGGATCACCTATTATTAAAAACAGGGACTTGAGCCTCCAGAAACACCCTGTCTGATGGATCTGTTCTCTGACCTTCACCATGGGGCTCTGGAGTAGCACTCACAGGTACAGGTCTGTACAGGTCTAACACAGTAATGTGTTCACCTGTCTTCCACCCCACGTACATACCCACCACCATGCAGGTAATTTTCCATATTTAAGTGTAAAACTTCATTCAAAGAATATGTTGTTTAAAACATTACTTTTTACAGTGTAATGTTTGCACTGCTGCAAATTCAAATACTGACAAATAATATACATTACTCTATTTTATTACAGTGCTGACTTTATACACACATCATATCAGGAGAGTTGACACATCAGTCAAGACAAACTAATATTGAGAAGGACACCTTTGATTAAGGACAAGGTCTTCAATCCATGTTTTTGAATTTTACGCACTCACATTTAACAGCGGTCCCTTACGTCCTGATTTGCGTTGGAACGGAGTAAAATCTCTGCGGTTTTGAAAACAAAAAGGGTAAATGATTACATTTAAAAATAATTAACAGATGGGCACACGACTGGGAGAGTGAAGGGGAGGAAAAAAATATGATTTTCTACAAATGATTGCATTCTCTCTCCCCTTTGGTGTGAAAAGTAGATTCAAGAACACTTTTAAATAATTTGTTCAATTTGTTCCACAGCCAAAGAAATGCGGCTTGCTGGAAATTCAGATTCATTAAAACTTAATTAATATGCATCATTATGTAAATGAGGTTGGAGTTAATGAGTTCTTAAAAGAAGCCTTCCTTAATTAGTTCACTTTTAATGGCATCATCATTTATCTTTTTTTCTTTGAAGCAGAATGACGGCACGGAAGTAGCCGCTCCCCAAAGTACTCCACATGTAGCATTTCTGAAATTATTCTTATTTCTCCATTTGTATATGATGAATACATTCAGGACACTTAGTAAAAGAGGGAAAACTTCATGTCTGTTGCTTTAATTGATGTGAGAACAGGCTCTCTGTTCCAGCCTGACGCACCTCGATACATCATAAACAGCATCTTCACTTATAAGTCCACAGTTTCTCTTTCAACATTATGCAACATCTGGACGTGTGCAGTGCGTCTGACACCAGCGTAGAAAAAGGCGAAGGTGAGGGCCACAGCAAGCGAGGCCCTCCGCTCCGTTTCATGTTGTCAGGAGCTTACCTCCAACTACTAATTGATAACCACTGGCATTTGATCTGAAGGTGTTCAAACACCCAGTCTATCTTTGTGCCTCAAATAAGACTAACCATCTGTTGTTGCCCAGCCTGCCGTTCATTAAATCTAATTTCCTTCAGTAGAAATAAGGTTTTAATTGTACAACTTGCGCTCTGGGTTACGGCGAGCTGAGAGTAATGGGTTTCTTAGCAAGATGGGAAGGCTGCACACTGGAAGGAGGATGGAGCTGAGATGGATGGACGATTGGTTTAGATTGTGGAAATCTGTTTTCACTCATAGAGCTAGCTAGAGGATTGCACCATGACAGTATACAGTAGGCGTGATTGTTAGCGGCGGACTTACTGGCAGGTGAGGCAGAGAACACACAAGTGAGATACAAGGAGGACGTTTCCATCAGTACTGCAATGCTTTAAGTGACTCCTCAGTCATCTGAGAATCCACTGTCTGTAGCACAAAGCAGCACGTCATCAGCTCTGAGGACACTGTGTGTTTGCTCTTTTACTGGGTACCTGAAGTGAGGTTGCAGTGTGAGAGCAGAGGGAACACAGCACACACACACACACACACACACACACACACACACACACACACACGCACTGAAACAAGTAGCAGAAATGTTAAATACAGTACTCAAGTAAATACACTGAACCTTTTGTTTTTATTTTCATTTTGTTACTTTACTAAAATTCAGAGCCTCCACTACATCTATGTGACACCTTTAGTTACTGTACAGACGCAGATTCTTCGTACATAATAGAAAGTTGCTAATAAACTCATGTATTATTATGGATGGAGGAGAGTGTTGACTTTGTGTACTTCAATCTTTTAAAAATTAGAAAGCTTTTTTCACAATAAACATTCTATTCTATTACTCAATATTATTCTGCATAATTGTTGTTAGTCCTTTTTTATTAGGACTAATTTATGACAATTTATTATATATTGACTACATGTGCTTTTTGTTTTATTGTATCATTCTTCTACTTATGTGTATATCAATATGAATACAATAAATAACAGCAGCATAAGCAACATCTTACATTACACTCGCACAGCATACATAAACACTCCATTATTTGTCTAGAACACATTTTAAACTAATGTGGCTTTTAGAGAATCTGATCATTTAACTGGTGTAGTGTACCACTGGTGTAACTGGTTAACACGAACATTTTAATGACACATATGAAGTGTTATAACTCCAAGAGCAAAACCTTTTACTGTTATGAAACATTAATGTGAAAGTGCACGTGACCTTTTGAACTTTTGCTGCCATGACAATGATGTTTCCACATTACTGAACTGCAAACATATGAATGAATCCCATCATGACAAGTCAACATTACCTGGTCATTACCTGCCATATTGCCCCAAAACTGATTAAAGACAAACCACAATTAAGGACAATACCACTTACAGTACACACAAACAAGGAATATATGACTGCACCTACTAACACATACTTAAAAAATATTTTTAATTTGAAAAATTCCATGGTTGTGTTCAGGCACTCACAGCACTTGCTTATGGTTGTTTTCTGGATTTCTTCAGCTACACTTAACTGTGATGCGTTTGATGCTCTTAAACAGAACCATCATCTTTCTCTAACCTTAACAAGTGCTTTTCTTGCCTAAAAGTAGACACTGGAGAGGAGCCATCCACTCTGGCCAGGGCCTTGCAGCTGTTTCTGCTAATGCTTTATTAATTCAGAAATAATGTCAAAAATTGTTCAACAATATTTTCAAAATGGAAAATTGTCAAGCCAACAGTTCAACTGAGCCAACTGAGTCATTATGACCTTTGCATGTTCCAACATGCCAAATCGGGATATAATGAATAAATTATTTTGCTCAAATGATAAAGCCCCCTGATGAAGCAGTTGCTATATGTCATATAAAATCGTGAAGGATTTTGAATCTTCCAGAAGCCTAGCTGTTAATTCTATACCTCCATCCCCTCCTGTCATCATCTATATGGAGTATTTTGGAAGCACGGTAAAATCTAATGTTATATATGGAGAGAGGCAGATGACACTGAGGCCAGCCGCTATGTGATTCTCCCTCCCACCACATTCTTCAGTCTGCCAGCACCTCCAAACAGCTCCAACAAAAAGATATAAATAAGACATACTCTTGCTACTTATCTTGTTTTACTGGCCAACTTCAACCATTCTACGTGCCCACCCTTCTTCTTCTTCTTCTTTTTTTTTTTTTAACAACACATACACTTTTTATTCAATGCAAGTTAAACTGATGGTGTTGTCTTCCTTTGTGATAAAAGAGTTGTTTGCAAGACCCTCACTGTCGGGCTAAGCAAACAATTTTAATTGCCATCTGTGCATAAACCATACCTAGCGTGTTAACCAATGAAAGAACATTTAGTCAGCCCACAGAAAAGGAAATATCATTTGTTCTGCTGAATTGAAGGCTTTTGAATTCTTATAGGTAGATGTAGATTCATGAATATCAGAAACATGGAAATAACCAGTTGTATATAGCCTCAAAACAACATCATAATAATTTGGCATTAGTATATTTTTTGGAAGTGGCTAAATTAGTCAAATATGACACTGAGGTGCATGCATAGGCCAAAACATGAAGCACTGTCTTCACTTTCTACTCCCAACTAATAGACAAGGTTGGTCTTGTTGAGCTGACAACCTTAACCAAGTAGTCATTACTGGAACTAAACCAAACCTAATCATGGAAGTGTCAGATCAAGGCTTATTACTAGATCTACATAAACAACGGCAACAATCTCTAATAAAATATCAAAATACTCACATTTGATTTATAAAAAATAATAATTCATACAAAGATGTGGCAGTGTTGGGTTATTTGCTTTCTTCTTGGCTGACATGTGGCCAACCTGTGGACCACTCCTGGCAATAGTGGTGTGTCCTAATGCCTTAATTCCAAGTATGAAAGTGTTTAGTGTCAGGTGTGGGCCACAAAGTGGCGCAAAACCCTGTATACTGTAAATGCCAGAAACATAACATTAAGTAGAGCTCCGTTAAGTTTACATCCTGACACTGTATGGTCCTGCTTTCCCCTTCTACAGCAGCCCTACCATGTTCTGCTGTAGACTGGCCCACAGCGCTGCCCGTGTTTGAGTATCAGACAGTGGATTCCTCTGCTGGAAAAACTGATATTACTGAATTGTTGTTATAGTTAATTATTGATAATAAGATATTAATCTTTTGCAGATTTTGTTATATTGTCTTTCAAGACACATATTACTCTCAAAAAAAATTATCTCCCATATTAAGCGTTTGTGGCACTGGGTGACTGGATCTAATTGTACAGATGTAATCTAATTAAGCTCTGAAACCTTGTTTTACTGTACTAACAGCAGTAAAAAGAAAAGTGGCATCAAGTGACCTGTTTTTGTGCATTTCATGTAAATCAATGTGATGTAGATGGAAACAAGCCCTGCAGCAAACAGGCCATAACTGAGACCATCAACACAGCCAAAGTGACATGTGTGGTACCCGGTGCCTCGGCTATGTTCATGCTTGCGTTTGTATCTAGATTAGCATAGCTGTCCATTTAGCACGCGACACTTGATCCATCTTTCCCCTAGTCCTGGGTGGACAGACGTAAACAGAGGCGACGTGCTGCCCCGGAGTGAGACATGGAGAAACAGACAGAGGGAGAGAGAAGGAAGAGGTGAAGCCTATCCCAAGCAAGGTTGGCTTCACCCCCTCCACATCCCCAGCGCAGAGCAAAAGAGACAGGCCTGGAACGAGGCAAGGCAGCGATTAGACTGCTGGAGGGGAGAGGGAGGTGTATTTGCGAGCTGCGTGTGTGTGGTGAATGCTTTTTGACAGTTTAACAGATGTGATGTCCAAAGTTGGGCCCAGGCCGTTTAGCGACGCCCTCCCACATTAGCAGCAGGACAGAGAGAGTGAGGTGATGGACTTTAACATGTTGTTGCTTTGCTTTTTTTGTCGCCTCTCAGATGATGTGGTGCGGCTAAAAGGAAAACTGTTTTAAATGCTGGACTGAAATGTTACATAGAGGCAGGTTGTTAGTGATGTGAGGACGAAAAGAGACGACACAGAGGAAAAACCTCAGTCGTTTCCTTAAGAGTTGATCTTCTTAAACCACCGAACAGCCACAGGATCGTGTCTTCTGTTAGTGTGGCAACTTACAGAGACAATCAATCATCAGATACAGAAAAAAACAGCAGGAGCAGAAACAGTGAAGGTGCTTTTTAGTCAAAACTGGTCCTATTTCTATTTGAGATTCTGGTTCCCATTGACAACTAGATCTGACAGGGAACTGTAAAGCTATCAGGATAATGGGTGGACACATACTAAACCCATAAAGCAAACTGGAGAACACTCCAATCCAGAAGGTGGTGGTAATGCACCTAAAAGCTGTTTGCCAACTGCCAATAAACATCAGAAGAACATGTGTGTTGCCAGGTTGTCTGAAGAAAGTCAGCTTTTAGTTTCAATATGGAGCAGCAGAAGAATGAAAACTGGATTTAAGCTATTTTGCTCTTTTTCTTCTGCGTCATGTCTGGTGAGACGTAGTGGTGCTGCATCTGTTCGATTAGTTCTGTGATTCCCCTGTGATTATTGCAGTATACAGATGTTACAGCTAATACACAAGAAAACAGTCTTATATATAGTTTAGTATGAACACAAAACACTGCCAAACTCTCTATGACAGATTGTCAGATTGCAGCTTTAGTCCGTAATCGTTGTTACTGAAGTTATTTCCTGATGTGTGTAGCTGCAAGACTCTGCACGTGACTTAAGTGTCTGTAGGTTCCCATCAACACCCACACATGTGAATATACACCCCACTGTTTCCAATAAATCCAGTACCACCAGTCCAGTCTCAGTGGGTTGTATTTTCATTTAATATAAAAGTTGCTCTGCATGAACACAACTGCGATGCTTCAGAAGCTTGATTCAGCCAAATCAAGTGGAATAAATATGTTCATTATGATATTTTCATCATCTCGTTGACTTCCAAACAAATTCCACAAGATTTTACGAAAGGTCTTGGTAGTAAAATATCAAGTATTAAATTACTAAAGAACATTTTGCTTGTGAGTTTAGGTTGCATTCAGAAGTTGCCATTTCAGCAGCAGGGTTTCATAAAGGTTTGAAAAAAGTCACTGAGCAGGAACCCTCACTGAACTCCTTCCTGTCACTGCTGGGGTCCTACATCTTTCTTTACCCCCCTCGTCATCTACCACTTCCAGCATCTACACTTCCCTATCTTCTCGTCTGCATCTAAAAGCAGAGTGTGTTAAGCAGTTGGCTAGGGCACATCGCAGGCTGTATTTAGAGAAGCCGAGCAGCCCCCCTTTGTTCTGAGCTTGATGAGGAGGAAACCCTGCTAGGCTGCGACGAGTTCTCATCATCACCCTGCAACTCCGCCAAGATGCTCAGCCCCGCGCAGAGCCGGGGTGGAGGTGGGCTGCTGATTGACAGGATAAGAAGATGCCTCGGCGGAGGGAGAGATCTCTATCTGCTGCTATGTGGTGCGCCTCAGTCGCTGCTTGGCTTGGAAAGGAAAGGACTTCTGGGAGGGGAAGTGGCTCGGCTCAGCATCAGACGTCATTAAGGAAAGGGTCAAAGACATACAAAGATTTTCTAACTTTTGCACCACTACATGTGTATTAGCAGAAGATGTTTCATCTATGTCAGAGAGAAATTTAAGTTCTGATTTTAAAGATTATCGTTCAAGAACTGGAGCAAGAGAATTATTTAGATGTGTATAATTAGAAAACTCTAATTAAAGTATCAGGAATTAAAGTTGAGTAAAGTTAATGGTCTTTGTGAATTTTATATTATATATTACACCATGCATTATTGATGTGAAAGTAGCATTAAGCTAATGAAGCTAATTTTAACTGCTTTACATAGTGTTTGGTTTAATCTACAGCAAGGTCTGATTTAATCAGCTCATCTTAAGCTTTACAGGTAAAACATTACAGACTTAATTATAGGTTGCTTAAAATATTAGTTAAATTAATAAAATTAGTTCTGTTTAAAATAAAGTGGAGTAGTACAAGGTAGAAATATTTCACTACTTGAAATATGGACTAAAGTTAACAATTTCGAGTAGACAGTAATAAGTGTTGTTTTGGACTACACAGTATTATAAAAAGCTCATTTAAAAAAAAAAAGTGAATTATGAGAATATGTATTTCCGCGTAATTAAAAACATGCATCTGCAAATGTGCTAATCTTTAATATTCATGTGATGATCAAAACAGAAATTTACCTTACCGTTAAACTAAACCAATTAATTTTTTTTTCAGCATTTTATACCCTTTATGATAACATTTTGAAGATGTAAGGACATTATGATTTATGAACACATGGAGGCTTCAACAGTCATGGCTGATTTACTTTTTTCATCAGTGGAATATAGCATGTTTTACAGAGCAGATTAACATACACACTGAGTGGGGATTAGAATTATCAAAATATGTCTACTCATAAATGGACAGTAGATTATAAGACATCTACAAATGTAGTTTCTAGAACAAAGAAAACTGCAGCCTGTTGGTCGACATCAATAAGAAAAGTTCCATGCACACAGAAGACAATCAAGTTATGAAGTTATGAAAAATAAAACATGTAAGTGTATCCACAGCCAATGTCAAACTGATGTGTTTTTTTTCTTCTCTATAACGTTCTGCATCAACAAAACAATTTGTTTCCCTGGAGTGTGCTAATTTCTAGATTTCACAGTGCCAGGTGTTACGGCTGCCAGTCATTACATGAAAATCAGCAAAACCTTAACCACGGTGCTTATCCTCGCCACAAAAAAACGCGCCCGGCTGAATTCTCTCTGATTTTTGGGCGAGGATAAGGAGGAGAGGGGGGTGGGAGTCAGGAAAGGAGGTTAAGTTCCTAAGTGCATGTTCACTTGTTTGTGTTTTACTTTGGAAAAAAAAAAAAACACTACGGCACTGCCTGACAGACAGCTTCCTGATTCCACGCTCTGCAGAATTAGATTTTTGTTTATTTATTTTACACATTAACAATTAACTGTGCGTACCTATAGCACCCTGGTGATTTAGGAAAACACCATGAGGAGATGCTGCGCGGCATTTAAGACTGAGAATGTGGAAAGACGTGGGGAAGGAGTGCACAAGGTGCTGTACGCAGCTCATTGGTGAGACTTCACAGGTTGTTTCAGAGGTACGCTCTGCATGAGGAAAACTAAACAGTGACACTTTGCTAAAACTGGTTTTACCTTCCAGCAGGATGAACACAAGGTCACATGCGTCTCCTATCAATGATAAAGACCCCACTGTTACATCCACTTTAAAGCACTTTTTCACACTGAATTAACAGAAATGATTTAGCCACTGCTCTGATCCGTCTTCATCTTCATATCATAATATGCAAATGATTGTGACAAAAGCAGCCCAGTTACATCAAAGTAAATATTGGATTATCTTTCCATGTGTTGCAGTAAATTATTAACAGTTAGAATTGTGTTTTATTGGATATAAAGAAATATTGTGATTTCTTCAAAGGCGTGCTGGCATTGTAAGATTTATTTCTCGCAAAAATAACTGCGCTCAAGATGTGCTGAGATATATTTAGAGCTGTGAATATGTAGCATTAATTATGCACATGTATGTTCAACTAATTAAATCAATCAGCCACAGACATGACTGAAAAAGAGAGCTATAAAACTGTGCGTGTGCCCAGAGGGTGTGCTTCCTGTATTTCGAGATGTCACAATTCTTTTACACGTTCTGATGCAAATTATCAACCTGACTGATGCTTGTCAGGTTATGATTTCACTTATTAAATGAAGCCTAGGTAATTATTGTTTTTACTGATTATAATCTTCTATTGTTTCTTTTCTTTTTTAGGTTTCTCCAGCTTTATTTATTTCTCTCATTATTCATGTGTAAATGAAAACGTCATTCAAAAGCAATGTCATTTATGTTAAAAAGGAAAATGTACACTTGATAAATTATTTAAGACGGCTGGGAAAAGAAGTGTAGAATGAGCAGTGTGTGTGTGTGTGTGTGTGTGTGTGTGTGTGTGCGTGCGTGCACAGGAGTTGCATTCCCTCTCGTTTTCTGATGTCAAATAATGACAGTTGCCAAATGGACACTTCAGCATGTTTTCATATTTCTGTTTGTGACTTTACCTGCCACAGTTCCCTCACGAGTCTCTCGGGTTCGACACACTCGCGGAGCAGTGATACACAGTAGGAGTCAAACCGCTGCCTGTCGAGGACGTTGTCTTTAAGTGATTTAAATCAACTGAGGATTCTGATGTATGATGGTAATTACATTGGGGTGAAAAAAAATGTTAAAGTGTTCTTCCATAGGTAGCTGCAGTGTGATGAATGTACATCCAGCATCTGCTGCTACCTTTTGTATTTTGTATTGTACATACTGAATACATTTGTAAATGATAATTAATTCACACTAATGAAAATCTATACTTATTCTCAACAGCAATTAGAGCAATTACAATTAATAAATACAAATATCTGGGTCTTTTTGAATTCTTTTATTAGTGGAGTTAAACTCATTTTAACAGGCACTAATTTGAATCAGTAAAGTTGTGCAGTGTGAAGCAAACACACTTGAAGAAGGAG
>OMLM01008053.1:0-15962 GCA_900302695.1 Helostoma temminkii
AGGTAAACTGCATCAAGTGACATCACTGGTGCACTGCTGGACATCATTAGTGGGATTCAACAACAAAGCAGCAAAGCTCCATACAAATCTCTGCATTTTTCTTGTGCTTTATGCAGTGAATTTCTTTTCTGTGAATAGACCAGTAGAATGATTGAAGAATTGTGATGCAGAAAAAGAATCTGATAATGAAATGCTTGGCAATAGAAGGCCGTAAAGGAAGGAGTGGCAAAGATAAAGGGGCAATGAGACAGTGAGAAATAAATAGATAAAGAGGGTGCAAGTAGACTGTGTCTAGACAAAGGATGTGACACCTTAAACGAAAATAAATGAGGTCCAGAATAGGGGCCAGCATAATCTCCAAAATACATCCAGGTTCTTGTTTGGTGCTGGCACAATCACATTAATTTTCCTGTCCTCGCCTTCTATCGTTTAGTTTGTTTCTTCTTCCACCATATCTTGCCGTCTCTCACTCACCCCTGTGGCTTTCTTCTTTTCTTTCTCTCTGTGCATACCACACACAGTCCTAATACTCCATCCAGCCTGGCGTTGTTATCCAGCTAGGATGAATGAATACAGTTGGTTTTAGCAGTCTGAGACCTCAGACTAGGGAACTATTGTTTGAATCATTTTTGTCGATGAATCTCACTAAATGAATTACTTATTGTATGAAATGTTGAATGGCATAGCAGTCGTGGTATTTTTTTTCCCCCTTTGTGATTGGGTTTCTCAGTTTTTTTTTTCAATTTATTTTGTAGCTGCCTTTACCATTATCCAAGTGTAGAGGCACCTATTCATACACTAACAAAGTCATATATAAACCTCTGTAAAACATGAACAGAAACATATTAAACATAAAGACTCAGCATCCAAGGTTTTCTGCCATTCTTTGTAAAACTTTCTTTGCTCGGCATCAGCTGATCCATACCATACCTAATCAGTCACATTTGGCACTTGGAACAAGGCCATTCATTTATGTTGTCAGTTCCTTGTTCACCTCTGCTGCTCCTGCTGTGTTTGTTGACTGCATGTTATGCCTGTTGTGAATACTCACATTTCATACTCACAACGTGTTCATTACATGTCATGGAAACTGTCATTTGCAGTGCCTTCAGCTCACTGTTGTACTCAGGATGTCTTGCTTTGAGACTGTTGCAGACTGTTCCAAGGCAGGAGTTATTTTGGGAGCCTTTGTTACTTGTAAAAACATGCTGTTACAGTTCAGGCTGGCACATGAAAGTTTCCTCCTACTGTCTGGAGAAGGATCTGTCAAGGCAAAGAACTGTGGTCTCACTGATTCTGCTGCTACTGTTGCTGTGACACCTGCTACGAACGGGAATCCAAACTTTTATAACTTCAACCATGAGAGCTGCCATAACATCCAGACCTCACATGGTTTTGTATTCTATCCATGGAAAACTATTTTTTTCCACTGCCCTGCTGGATTCCCTGCATATTTTGTCAACTATTCCTAATTTTTATATTCACTGTGTGTAAATGATGTCAAATCACCGCTGATGCTCGAATCCACAGATGCAGCTGCTCAATGTCAAGTCCTATGCTGCCACCTATGCAGAATATTAACATTTAATGGTTGTGCTACTATTGCCATGGGGCAAGCCCATCTATTTTTAGCAAAGTGCATTTTTGACTAAACCTAAATCATTAATCAGTTGGCTTCATTTTCAATTCAAGTTACTTTCTAAACTCTGTACATTTTTGCCTAAGGCATAGGTATGCTGACACATCACTTGTCATCTCAAAAGCATGTTGATTCCCAAATGTCCTGAAAAGACCCGTTTTGCCAAAGATATGGCATAACTGACTCTAATGACTTTAATGATCCCTAGACATTTAATGTCAAAACATCGTTGTTGTTTTGGTATTATTTCATATTCTGACTGCATTTATATTCTGACAGTAACAGGTCAGGTCAGACCTCACAATTCTGGAGGAAAAAGAAGAGTGACAGAATAAAGCTGGTTAACTTCCCTGTAGTTGAGTTAGGTCCAGTGAAGGACTTTGGCATATGTTATGTCCTATTTAACTATTTGTTTAACTATTCGATCAGTAATTTTCAACAAATAGTAAATCATTGGTGCATAACTCAGTGTGGATGTTCATGGTTCATGTGAATTTGCTTACACCCCTAACCTCTGCTCTATGATCCATACCATTCATTGTCCAATCATTTACTTTATCAACAAGTCCTACAGCTTGTGTGTGTGTGTTCTTGTGTGAGCGAATGGGTGAATGAGAAGTAGTGTCAATGTACTTTGAGAACCCATGTGGTAGAAAATCGAAAAAGTGCAGACCGTTTACCATTTACCATCAATGCATCTAGAGAACCTGGCTGTACACAAAAAATGACAAACTACCAACTTGAGGAGAAATTGGCCAGTAGTAGAAGTTACTTTTTAGCATAAGATGGACCTTGAGACATGCATTAATGCATGATGATTGGCGAAAAGCCATTGGTCAAGGCCAAGTAACATTCAAAAGTTCTGCTTAGCCAGTTTCTTACACATTCTCACTCAATGCAGCCAAACACCACCAAGCATGAATGCTGTATCATCCTCTTAACTCAAAATGCCAAACAGGAAATAATGGTTTGTGTCATCGAATTGTGATTGTGGTATATTTATACCATCAGCACCATTCATCCCTGCCTGCTACACTGTTGATGACTTCTTGTTTACTCTTCCCTCCTCTCCTGTTTCACTCATTATCAGTCAATATCTACCATATGCTTCTCTCGGCTTGTTTCTTGAAATGATGCATTTTTCATATCTCGGTGATTAATGCCTGCTGCTCTTCTGTATATCCCTGGGGGTTTGATTGTGTTCCCTGCTGAATCTTTAGCATGCTGCTTAAGCACACCATATACAGAAATGTGACACCACATGCTAATGTATAACTATTAGAAGAGCAATTATTTGAATTCTTCACAAGAGAGAGCATTTCTGACAATAAATGTGCTCGTATGCTCGTAAAGGTTTAGTTTGTCCTTTTGTTCCTAGTTTTCCACCATGATGGGTGTGAATATACGTGAGGACCTCATGAAACACCCCTTGTTCTAGGTAATGGCACGGAATTTGCCCTTGTTGAAAAAAGTCTGAGATGTATTTTCTGGTGCCTGAATGGCTGAAGTTCAGTTCAACATAATGGCTTAAACAAAAGTGGTTTGACACCACAAATGCAGCCACTAATGGCTTCATAATGACTGGTCATTCTAGTTTAAATTTGGTGAAAGAGAAAATAAGATAAGATAAGATAAAGCTTTATTGTCATTGTATAGTCACACTTGGTACAACAGTACAACGAAATTGCGAATTGATTTGCGAAAATCAACATATGTTAAACTAAGAAGGGACACACCACAATTCACTAGCCTTGGAATATGGGTACTGTTAAGTCTACACCAAAACTTTTTTAACAACACAGTAAATCATATAAAGAATCAAAATGAAAATCACAACCCTGACAGAATTTCTTAAGAGTTCTTACTTAGAAAATAGTGCCACTAAATTTAGAAGTGCTAAGAGATGCATATTAGCAGGGTTTACTGATAGAACGGTTGCAGCTGCACTGCCTTCTACTATAGAAAGCACTTGCATAACTATGCTAATGTGATTGATGAAACGTTTTGTTCCCCTCTTTGACAAAAAGGAACAACCTGGTGATCTCCTACCAGACCTAACTCCAAACAGAAGACGAAAGATAAAGTTTGGATTTACAAAACTTGCCCTCTGTATAGCTGCTCTATCTGCAGTGACAGCAGCATGAGTGGCTGCAGTAATCCAGTCACAGGAAACTCACTCTAAATACCAGCAACAGATTATTCCTCCAGGTAGAATGGTACTTTGAGTGTGCACATGTGCAAGTGTGCTATGGTGTGTGTGTGTGTGTGTGTGTGTGTGTGTGTGCGCCCCACAGGAACAGGATGTATTCACTGGAGAACCTAGTCTTATGGGAGAAATACAATGTGATCGCAAGCGACTTACTCAGTGGTAGGTGCAGTATGTGTATAAATATGTGTTCTTTGGCTTTTGCGATAAAATTACTGTTTTGCACATATGCCAGAGGCCCACAAACACAAATCTCTCTGCACTAAAAATTTATGTAAACTCAACTTCTGTTTTGAAGTTTGGACAGAAAGTTTTTACTAAAATGAGACTAATGAGACCCATTAGAAGAATTTTTAAACATGACCAAAAACACGAACAGATTTTCAAGTCATACAACTAGATAAAGGGAGCTCAAACAAAGAGGGAAAAGACTTGCACTTATTCATTTGTTGTGGCAAATAATGAAATTTTACATTATTGTTTGCCAAAACTAGGGATGTATCCATGCCTTTATTAGCTGCTGTGACTCCCTCTTGCAGCAAAAGCCTAACTAGACTAAATGTTTTGGGTAACTGTTTATCAGCCCTGTATCATAGCAAACCTTACACATTCCTACTTTGCCCACTCACAAATATGTAATCTTCTACAACAAAGTGTACATTTTATTGTTTGATTGGGTTGTCCTTATCTAGTTTTAATTTTTGATCAAGGTAAACATGGCAGATTGTTATGTACCCTGAGGCTGCCTTAAGATGCCGTGGAGGTTTAATGAACTAAAGGCGAAACCTTAAAAAACAGTTTATACACATCTGTTGGTACAGGAATATTCAAAATTTATTTACATCTTATCCAGCCTGCCTTCCATTATTTCTGTGCCTTTTCTGCTAGAATTTGGTGACTTTTATCAAGAAAGCAAAGTAATATTACATCACACACAGGTGGTTCATTGACGTCTGTTCTCAAGGCAATCTGCTTTGCAATGCTTATCTGAAAAACCACCTGTTTTGTAACTCTCTTCCTACTTGTGCATTGTGTGGGCTACACTTTTGGCACCAAAAACAGACAGGTAAAGCAAATTTCAAGGTCCGGTAATTGCTGGAGTGCCATTACCTACTACCTGGGTTTTAAAAAAGCAATTAAAAAACAAAGCAAATTATTTCACAAACCATTTAGCATGACTGTCTTTGTAGAGGCTTAGCAACATAAGCTCTTAGTTGCTCACCTGTACTCTTGCTATTTAGGGAAATTTAAGGTGGTGGACCTCACCCACTATCAACATATACCAGAGGTTCCCAATCCTAGTCTTCAGTGACCTCTTGCCTTGTTTCCTTTCCACCTATTCCTGCTCTACACACTGATTACCTGGATGAGGTCAAACTGAAGCTAGAGGAACCCATTGCAAATGACAGTGTACCAGGTAAATATGAAGTGAACTGGTATTTTCCAACTTCAGATTGACTGAACACACCTAATCCAGGTACTCAGCAGTAAGTAAGATAGGCTGTAAAAATGAGCAGAGAAGTGGTACCTAAGGGCCTGAATTTGAGAACCACTGACATATACCCAATATTAAAGAACTCGGATTGACATCAGACAATTAAAAACTTCATGGATTTGCTGTTTCTTTTTATCTCCAGAGCATTACTTATCTCAGGTTACAAAACCTGAACTTTTTTGTTTTTCTTTAACTTTTTCCCTTCCTTTGAGTGAGTTAGTTTGCAATAGTACATGAAATTTAACAATGGTTCAATGTAATGTGACTTTCTTTCACATTGTCCCCCATTTGTTACTTTTTTGGGGCCCTTTCTTTGAGTGCATCTGAGAGCTACTTTTGAAATCAAACTGCTTGAGTAGCTCTCAGTTGTGTGTCAGTGATGGACATGTAAAAAGCTCTCAGCAGCCTGTGTTCCTTACTTTCACCTTCAATTCAATGTGACTTTTGTTCTTTTTTTCCCCTTTTCTTCTTTTCTCTTATGGTTAACTCTTCATTAGGAACATATTAAATAACAAGCAATACAGACGCAACTATAGAGTTGTCATTAAATGTTGAGAATGTTCTTCATGTATAAGGCACACCAACACATCTTCACTCTCAGATGCAAAGACTAAGAACTAAAAAAGGACAACAGTTTGCTTATTTTTGACTTATTATTTTTTGTGGTGTAACAAAGAGCTCCAGTGGTAAATAAGGTTCTTCTACAACTTAAAAGCATATGCTGCAGGGCAAGGAAAACAAAGCAAAATCTGCATTATGACATTCTAAAGAAAAGGCATGCCAATTTCAGTATCACAGTATTAAAACCTCCAGGCAGGCATACTTCACCTCACTGTGGGTGGCTTTGCTTATAACAATTTGTCTGAAGACATTTCATGCACAAACTAAATTCTTATTTTAATTGACATATCTAAATCCATAGTCATCCGCTTTTTCAAAAACATCCTGACAACTCAAAAACAGCTTGTCGAGATTAGCACAGTTGTGCTGCCTGGACAACAGGTCCTGGTATAACATTCACCACCACCATATCCTCCATTTAGAGCTTCTCTATTTTGTCAAGACCATCTCTACAACCTACATATTCCATATGTATGGGAACTGACAGTTGACGTGCGTGGGGTGTAAACCTGGGTCCAAACTTAAAACCTGAATTTTTCGCTATTTTACTGAATAAAACTTGAAATAACACTGATACAAATAATTCAAATTTTGACAGTTTACTGTGTTTTATTTTTGTGTATTTATTTTGTGACTTGTGTAAAAGCTGTCACAGCACACCATGTAGCCAGAACCCAGGGCTTCCTTGTTGACAAGACTTTTGACTTCAAAAGAGAGGCCCTTGCCAGTTGCAAACTTTGACATGTATAGATAAAATCACAGGTATAGCCTTTTATGTCTGCCAAAACAAAAGTTTGATCTTGTATAGGTTAAATCACAGGTATAGCCTTTTATGTCTGCCTAAACAAAAAGTTTGATCCCCTACTTGCTTGGCTTTCCATTTCATGTCCTGCTTTATCATGCCTTGGTGGCAACCATCCTTTCATCGACAGAAATGTTTTGCAGTGGGTGGAATACTGACAGGCATCAACATAATATATATAATTTCACAGAAAAACAAATGTAATTGTGCCAAATTTGTGAATATGCAGGTACTCTTATCCTCTGTAATTCAACATTTAGCATTAGAGTAATACAGCATATCACAAATGTACAGTAATAAGACAAATCTTACATATTGCAAGTTTGAAAATGTGAAAGCGAAAGATAATACCTTCTAATATGGATCTCTATGGAGGGTGATTAGTACCACTGAGTGCATGTGAACTGGTCATGCTGGGGATGTGGGGAATGAATAATGCCACCGTGTGTGTAAATATGAGTATATTAAATTATGGCAAGCCCAGGAGAATGCATCTGTTTAGGCTGTGGGGTTAAAATTTCTAGAGAAGATGGTCACGATCATTGTGCATAGTGCTTAGGTCTGGATCATGCACGCATTGCCAGTCGGGACCCAGCTTCCTATTTTATCCTGGTGGTTAGAGTGAGAGGCTAGCTGGCTTTCTTACATAAGCCAGCCACTTGGTGTCCCCTTCCGTGTCTGTGTTGGGGACACAGAGTTGCCCAAGCAAGAACACCAAGACAATGAATGCCATGTCTGCCAAGGTTCATAGAGCTATGGCCATACAGGGACAGCTGATTAACACAGGGGCTATTTTAGCAGACTGACTTGACCAGTGTCATGGTTTAACATGACACATCACGCACATCCGCTGGAGCTAAAGGCTGTCCTTCTGGCTCATTGGCATTTCTTGCTGGAACTGCAGAACCACCATGTGCTGGTGAGGACAGAAGGCACAGTGATTTACATAAACAGACAAGGGGGGATGGGCTCCCCTTTTTTTTGCAGGTTGGCCCAGACTATATTGGAGCTGGCAATGAACATCAACATGAACATCCATGGTTAAAGTCCTGAGTGCAATGCCTAAGCCAGGTCAGATCAACTTTGCAGTAAATCAGCTCTACGGGGTAGGGCCCCTCCCCGAAAGTGGAGGCTGCACCCAGAAGTAGTACTCAAGATCAGCAGAGACAACTCATTGTCCTGTTTTTCTCCATAGGGAGACAGCCCTCCCCTGGGCACAGATGCACTGGCAAATTAGTGTCCACAGGGCCTTCTGTATGCCTTCTCTGTTCTCCGTCCTACACCCACTCCCACTTCTGCTCCTTCAGGTGGGCCTCATCTTCGTAGCCTACTACTGGTCCCAAATGATTTGGTTCTCTTCAATCACACCCCTCTTTCAGAAACACCCCTGCGAGCTGCAGGCCTGACAGGACCTTCTGTCGCAGGCCCAGGGGACACATTTCCATCCTTTTCCCCATGGAATCTTTTCCTAGCCATGGGGTTGTCCCACTCTGTAGTTGGCACTCTGTAGAGACCTTCAGCTCAATCTGTGAGGGCTGTGTGGCTACATGCTGTGGTGTCCTTGGACAAACTAAAACCACTGAACACTGAAACCCTGTAGGAAGCACTGTCCTCCATGTGCAGCTGTCCAATTTCCCCAAGGGGATCAATAAAGTATGTAATTGATTCAATATCCACATAAGCTAATGTGTAGGGTGGAAGGTGCTCTCCATTAGAGAACCTGGGTTATCATGTAGCCAACCAATACCTACAGGATAATCCCCTAAAGTAAAGTAAAGACCTTGTGATAATATTTAGTTTGGACTTGTTGAAACCTCATACTACCCCTATTTTGCATACTTTAAGCCAGGAAATTGGAAAATCAGAATGAAAAGAGATGCAATAGGGCTAGTACAAAGGTCCACCAAGAAGGAAGTAAACAGTGGGTGTTTAATGTGGACATCTTAAGTATCTTTTCAACCCAGCTCCAAAATAAGAAAATAATATACTGTTTTAATATATTTGATTTAATGTCACTCACCCTATGATTCGTTAATGTACATATGCAAAAGCACCTTCTGTCCTACTAGTAGGTGCAGTTTTCCATTTTGAATCATAATTATTAAATGACATCTGATGCATGGTGTTAAAGATGTTAAAGCCTAAACATGTAAACACGTTAATCTGTATGTTAAATAATTCATAAGTGGTTTGCTTGATTATTGGCCAGCTAATTATTTTAAGGGTTCTCACCATTCTTCAACCAATTGACACAAGCAGTTTTTACTCAATTAGTGGCAGATTTGACTTTTTGCACCATTCTTGGTCAACCACTGTAATAGTTATTTGTTAAAAACCCAATCTGACATCTCATGAGCCTTTTTACACATCCCAAATCACTTTATTATGCTAGAAATGCTGGTCTATATGGCGCAGTTAATGTGCCTGCATTAACTGCCCACTGCCAGAATGAATACGTCAAAAATCCTCAAATTTTTTGGTGTAGTCAGGTACAGCATAACAAATGTGCTCAGCATATTAAAAGCAGAACACAACCTGGTGAAGCAGATTCAGGAGGCGGGCGTGTAGGAGTTTGCTGAAGTCGAAGGTGGGAATATGTGAAAAATATATGAATTACTGACATATTTATGTTAGAGATGGAAAGAGAAGACAGAGTAGGGAAGACAAGTACTACAGAAGAGGAGTTGAGTGTGGCTGTGTAAGCCATACTGCCAGCACCTCTCACAGTAACCAATACCTTTTCACAACAAATCGCCAGTATATTTGTTACACCACTTACTGCTAATTATGAATATATGGAATCATTTAATTAGAGTAAAGAGTAAATATGATTTCTAATACATTTCAAACATACAATACTTAATGCATAACTCACAGCATGATTATTGTACACCAGCTACTAAAAGCCTCTGGTAGTTTTAATATTGTGGTAGACACTGGGCAGCATTGGAAACTAATGGCCATAATAGACATAGTACATTACATCTTGTTGGTTATGGATCTGTGAAGCTTTAGACCCCTGTTTACCACAACATTAAAACTGCCAGGCGGATTTACGTATGTGCCAAATCAGTATGATAAATATGCTAAAATATGTTTCCTTTTGAAAAAAAAGAAACCCTTTTCTATAGGTGAGTAGTTGGTCTCTTCTTTCAACCCAGTGTCCTAAAAAATTACACTCCTATACAGCTAAACTGCAAATACAAATATATTTTTGTAGGGAACACAATTAAAACCAGATTACAATTTCTGTCAACGTAATGACTATATGTTCATAATTAATCTACATGACAAATTGCAAATGTGCTGATACTTACAGTCACTCCACATACTTCTGCATTTAAATTTAAATACAAATACAATATGTCTCTAACCCTAACCAAAATACTTATCATGCCTAAACCCAACCTCTGTGCTGTGTTGAACTAAGTGTCCAGCAGTGTTGTGCAGTTAAATATTCACCATCCATCCCAACCACCTCCTTGCAACTTGGTTTTGCTTAATAAATATGATGCTTCATTTTTTCACAAAATGTTGCATGACAAAATGATTATGTTTGATACAAGAAATGAATCTTGATTTTAGCTTAGTTGTACAGGGGTGTAATTTTCAGGGCACAGTGTTCTTTCTTTAATTCGCCTTTTTATACTGAACTTTAAAAGTCCTCTGTAAAGATCCTCCAGTGCTCCTTTGTTTAAAGGGAATCAGCACCCTGGCATTAGTGTAACAATGCTGAATATGACATCTGACATGATGTATAGCATACACATCAGATATACATCACTAAATCTGCAAAGCTAGCAACACTAATACACAGTTCATACACCATTTTTTGATGTCATATGTCATGTTGTATCACAGGGACACTGGCAGCTGTGCAAAAAGATCACTGGGACAGTATTTTTCTGACCTTTCAGAAAGTAAATGAAAAAAGATGCCTCAAAAGTTCAACTTGATGCCAAAATGCCCCCATTTCCAAGGGCTAATAACGTGTCATATTTAGTGACAGCAGCAAAGATGGTAACAAGTGTTTGGTGTGATAGGTGTGTTCTTTATATGCCAACCATCTATTCCAAAGACTGGAGTTTAAATCTACATTCTCATCTAGTTTTATTTAAGAAATGAAACTTTGACAACAACTCTTAAAAACACTTTAAGAAGTGTATATTGTACAGCAAGTTTAGATAGAATACATGTTGATCAGTCAGAACCATTCATCCATTTTCTGAATTGCTTAGTCCCTGTAGGGGTCACGGGTGTGCTGGAGCCTATCCCAGCTGAGAGGCAGGGTAATCAAACCCAGGACTTTCTTGCTGTGAGGCGACATTGCTAACCACTACACCACTGTGCCATTCAGTCAGAATCATGTTTCCATAAAACTATTTGCTTTTGGAACATGTATATAAACATAATGTGTAGGAGACCAGGTGGTTCTGAGACACATTATGAACTAGTGAACAGCTCCAGAGTATGCAGTTTTGTTTTGTTTTTGTTTTGTTATGCTTGTTTTGTTTTTGTTTTTCCTTTAAATCACATCCAACAAGATGTGCTAGACGTTTGAGCACCCTGGAGATGAGTCAAGGGTGGGGGATGAGCAGTATTCAGTAGATTCAGTAGAAAAAATTCAGACAGTAGCAAAACATACAATGAACCTCTCTAACTAAAATAATACTACATGTACAAGTACATGACAACTTAGTGTTGTTTTTTTTACTTAATAGAAACAAGACATTTCCATCAAATTGCGGTACAATCTGATATGTCCGAATACTTCAAAGTAAAGGATTTCACTTGACCTGTGTCTGTTGCCCCAATAAAGACTGAGAATTTCAACACACCAGTGGAGAATAAAAGATTAGTTTGGAAAAAATACTTAGCTCACTTGAAAGCAATGACT
This sequence comes from Helostoma temminkii, assembly GCA_900302695.1. NCBI lineage: Eukaryota > Metazoa > Chordata > Actinopteri > Anabantiformes > Helostomatidae > Helostoma > Helostoma temminkii. The sequence goes on from OMLM01008053.1 coordinate 11,661, forward strand.
ACCAACTCATAGGTATCAGAGCCACACTGGCCATCAGATGGCATGCAGAGAAATACCCATCAAAGCAAAAACATGACACTCATTTACTCATCCATGCAAGAGCAAATGCACACACTACACTAGTTGTACACACACATTACTTTTGTTTGTTTCCTTCATATCTTCAGGAACTGCAGAGCACTGAGGCAGACACCTACTCCATCTCCAGCATGAGAGAAAGTGCCAAGCTGAGTTCACTTGTCTCTCATTTGATTGTGTTTTGGAGGTGGCAAGGATTCTACAGTGACTTGCAAGTTCCTGAGGTGTGTACAGTATATCTGTTAACAACTTCAGTTATAACAAAGTCAACGTGTACAGTTTTTTATTTTCTTTGACCATTTTCTCATTTAAAAACCCATAAAACATATGTTCTAGTGGCTTCTCCCAAACCGGTAAAGTTTCAGAAAAATGGTGTATTGTTGATTGTGATAAAGATATCGACACAAAATACGTAACGATTCCAGTGTTCGCCTCAGGTTATGAAGGCATTTCAAAATGTACAATAATGGTACAGTAATTTAATAACTCAGAAGTGGTATTGTGGTCATATCCACTTTTTCTTACAGGTCCTAAAATGAACTCTGTAGCATGCCATACTAGAGTGAGACATTAAAGGGGCAATAACGAATTTCAGTGGCAAAGCAGCCCCAAATCCTAATGCTCCTTCCATCTTAGTTTACTGTTGGAATGATGTGTTCATGTATTTTTTTCACTTTTTCTGCCATATGTAGTGCTACATGTTCTTCCCAAACAAGTCATTGTTGAGTAGAAGAAGTACTGAACACATCACCATTTTGTTCAGTATATATTTTCCTTGAAGTGCTATTGACATTAAGTTTTCACCAGATGTTGGTATCAACCTATGCAATCCATACAAAAAATCTAACTATAGATGTCCATAAATTATGTGTAATGTGAAATGACAGGGTAAAAAGTATTAAACACATGAAAAAAGGAAGGTTGTGTAAAAAGGCCTGCAAAACCAAGACACCAGCTAAAATTTATCAGTTATTAGAAAGCAACCCTACCCCTTGTCAGTGCTAGTTAATATCAGCTGGTTCAGTCCCAACTGACGGCCTAAAAGGTGTCTCATTATTAACGTGTCACACAAGAAACATTTCAAGATGGGTAAAAGCAAAGCGCTCTCTCAAGACCTTTGCAACCTTATTATTGCAAAACGTAAGTATAGCAATAGTTACAGAAGAACTACTATTATCAGTCACCGCCTACAGTCACTTCACAGGCTAATTTGTCTGCATGGCTACATATCACAACGGTTTCTCTATCTCTCTAAATAATCTAGGCATTTCACTTATCCAAAACCATATATCAAAGAAATCTCTGGGTCCGTTTATCTTTTCACAACCAAACGTAAGGTCACACATTTATTATTATTGCATACATTTTTTTTGTTTGCTACCATTTTACATATAATTTCATGTCCTTTGGGTGCTGCATATATTTACCCAGTAACTGTAGGTGTTGAATTGTTTAGTAGAACATACTGTTTATGTTTAAGTTTAGACAAGCCAGTGGAGATATTACACTCCCTTCCACAGAGATCTGACAAATCTATGTGGCACAGATATTTTCCTCATCTTTGCATGAGTCTTAGTATGTTCTGTAATCTTTTTTCTTTGTCTATCATGTTCCTCCCTGCTGCATCTTCCTCACTTTGACTTTATGGCTTATTCAAAAATGTGCTGCCTATTACCAGGGATAGTATTGACTAAAATTACACAGATTATTTGCTTTACAGAATATTCTCACTGATATGTAATGGGTTGAACTGATGAGAATAACTATCAGTGACTGGGATGACAGTTATTACAGGGCAGTTGCTGGAATGGCATTAGCCAGGGTTTAAGTACAGTTAATATTATAGCTGACATAATCACAATAGACAAGACAGATGGATAGTAGAATTGGTTAGTGATGGGTAGTAGCTGTGTAAGGAGAGAAGCAAGAGAATTGCAATAAGGGTGATAGATGCATGAAATATGAGGGGAGAGAGGAGTGACTGGAGTGAAATGCTAGTGGAAAGGTAGAGATAAGAGCACAGAAAAGATAAATGTAGGAAGTGGAAACAAGTTTACACCTACTCTTCTAGTGTTCTTAAATTGCCCTTATCCATATGAAGAACCAGACAAACCAAACTACTAAACTAAAACCAAGTTCTTTAAAAGTTTAAAAGCCCACACACCCTGCTGATTTGTCCAACCTGTTGAATTAGGAAGAAACTGGTTAACCAACTGTCACGAGTCCTGCATAACCACAATATGTAGCAAAACTTAAGTGTTCTATAGTTATTGCATAAATGCTTTTCATATGTTGGCACTGGATACACTTGGCATCTAACCTATTGCAGGGTTATAAAGAATATACTTTTGTCTTGGCATTCACTTTTGGCAATAAGGATGCTTATTTAATAGCTGTGAGCAGAGCGTAGAATAAATGTTGAACTACAAAAATAAGGGTTGCAAACTGAAATAACAAAATCTTTGCTCACTGTAACTTCTGTCAGCTACATTTTTAGAAACTAGGACAGAATGTACCAATTACCTGTTACCTTATTATTACCTTATTGACTTAGAAAATTGATTAGTGTCTTTTTCCCGTGTTGCATAGTTTATTTGCTCTCAGTCATTATTCTCTAATAAACATCCATGATGATGCTGTCTGTGGTTGCTAGGACACTGATGCTACTGATTCTACAGTGGGCTTCTCAGTAAATAGAACAGAGCAGTGGATGTCTACAGCCAGCCGTCCACTGTGCTGTGTCATGTCATTGCTGGTGCTGGTTGGAAGGAAGTGTGAACTGTCACATATGCATGCTGCCCACTCATCCAGAGAACACCACTGTCATGTCCTTTCAAATGGAGAAATAGGATACAGACAGTTTATGAAGGTGTGTGTGTCCTGTAGTGGATGATTGAAACACTCTCCTGTCAGAACTGCTAGACTGATGCACTTTTCAGATGTGGTGCTGCCTTTTTCTCATCTCCCTTTGTGCCTCATGAAGCTGTCTGCATTTCTTTCTCTTATTTCTAACTTTCCCTTTCTCTTCTGTTCTAGCACCCCATAGTTTTGTTTGAAGTTAAATCTACTACAGTGTTAACTCTGCCAATCAACACGCACCGAAACAAAATTTGGGAAAAATTCAATATTTTCATCAACGAAAACCATCAGAATCGGAACACCGGCTGTGTAGAAACATTTCATTTTAACTGTGTGTTTGGGTCTGTCACAACCATCAATTTTAACCTTGTCAATCAAACTCTGATCACTCTTGCAGCAGCACACAGAATGTGCATTCATTAAACACTATGCAGTGTGAAATCAAAGAAAATAATGGTGTGTTTATGCAGATCACCATTGTTGCTGGAGTCACTTATGGCACATACAGTAAAATACACAGTAAAATAGCCTTAATACACCAGTGTGTGTGTGTGGGTGTATACTGATGGTTTAGTAGGCAAAATAACCCATATCCATACACACATTGGTGTTCTGATACCAATCTATAAGAAAAATGTAATCAAGTTACCTATGAAAAATGTGATCAAGCAGGGGTTTAACAAAAGATAACAATAACAATACATTTACTGTTCACTACAGAAACAAAATTAAAGCCTTGAATTGAAAAATAGCTCTGATTTTAGCATTTCAGTCTTCCAGTGTCTAAGACAACCTCGATTTTCAGTCGGTTGAAACATATTTTGCTAGAGGCTTCATTCATTTTCAACACAATTCCTGCAAGTGATTTTTAGATACTTTGACTACAAACATAGGAAAGGGGAAAAAAAGTTAACTCTTTTCTCTTTATGGAGAAAAACACCTGAATACAGCTTCTGAGTATGCCTTTTAGCAACGAGTGTAAACTGTTGAATTGACGATGGTTTAATTCACAAGACATTAAAAAAGAAAACTGCATTAATGAGACTAAATTATGGCATATCACTAAAAGTGCAAATACATTTTATCCTCATCTTTATCCAAGAGTTCCTTTGTCTTTAAGGCCCCACTTCCCCTCCAACCTACCCTGTTCCTATTGCCCAGCTCATGGAAGCCTTCCAGTGGGCTGTACTTTGTCCAAAACAGTTGTTGTTTGAAACATCCTTATCTTTTGCCTGTTGTGGATACAATCCCAATAAACCTAATTTGCTTTATTTTTTTACAGTTGTGTTTGAACCCCAGATGTTATCCATTATTATTATTATTATTATTATTATTATTATTATTATTATTATTGTTTTTTAAAAA
>OMLM01008054.1:0-10894 GCA_900302695.1 Helostoma temminkii
ACAATGAACTATGTCACCCATAACTTCTGATTTTTGACTAATAAATTTATATATGAAGCATCATATTTGCTTTAGATTTCATTAAAAACTTTTTACAGATGAAGGACATGCCATGTATAGACAAACAATTACAATGACCAATAACATGTACAATGTACATATGGAGTAGGAGTATTGTTTTAAGTCTAACTTAATAAAAAAAAACTATCCTTAAATGCTCTGAGACTCGAACCAAGATTTCAAAATGGCCATGTAACTCTGATGGAATGAATATTATAAAGAGATGCGAGGGTACACTGTCGCCTTGTGCAATTCTAATCTTGTAAAGGGCAGCTGAATTAATTCTGACTGACTCATGAAAAAGGGAAAGGAAATGGGAATGGTTATTGTAGTCCAGGCTGGCTCCAATCAGTACTCTTTTGCTACAGCAGTAACAAGTGAAGTCTGCCCTACGGTACCTGTCCCACATCAAAGCTGAGAGGAGGAACCGAACTAGAAACTGTCAGGTTTCTAGAAGATTGTAGGGTGTCAATCTTTCTTCTCTTTTCCCTAAATCAACTCAGCAGCACTTTGGATTTTATTGGCTCAGTATTTTTAATCCCACCTGTTATCACAACTCACTATGTGATTCTTGGCAGAGAGCGTAGCCAACGTAAGCCAGTGAGAAGCACATCACCACTCAGAGGAACAAAGGCGTTTTGTTTGGCACACAAACTGAATTCAGCTGTGATCCCTGCTGTGGCTCCAGTAAGGCAGTATTTCTAATAGACTTCTTACACACCAGAGGACTATATTACTATCTGGAAAGATTCCTCTCCAAAAACATTTTGCTACTATATTTTGTATGTTTGTGAACATGTTTTTTTTTAACCTAACATTGGTGTTTCCAAATGAAGAGAATGTCTTATTGTTGCTACTCATTCTGAATACATTTTGACATAAAATTGACACAGTGTGCTAATTTTCAAAAAATCAGCATAGCATGTACACAGCAATTAAATGGGGTGGATGTACCCACGGTGGAGTTGTTAACAGTCTCATGAAGGACACAGCTGGTATAAATGCTCAGTGATGTCACACTGATAATGGAGCTTCTTTTGTTGTATAACAAACAAAGTGCTTTGTATCACCAGCCTGATGAAGACCAAGTATGTTATTAGCACTGATGTCATAATAATGGCCCTGAATACATAGTAATGGTTGCTGTGAATGTAATATTGTGATAGCATATGATGCTTTAAAAGGATAATTGTGGTTCATTGCTTCTTATTTTCATGGTTGGCAACTGTTCAGTAATTGTTGAAATCTTGAAATGTGTCTGATAGGAAATATGAGCAGTCAGACATGAACTCAGGTTACACAGGCTGTAAAATAGTACATCTCTATAATATTACATGCTTGTGTTATTTTGTGTATTTTAAATACAGATCAAATAAAGTTGAATGTTTGTTATCTAGATGCACTGAACTGCTTATTTAAATAGGGAGCACTTTACATGAACATGGTGCAGTTTCCATGCAGTGCACATTAGCAGCCAATTCAAAACTATTGAATGAAAACTGTTTTTTTGTTTGTATTTTTATTTTCACTCTTCTGCATTCTCTAATTCTGAAAAGGGAAAAGACACCACCTCTGTTACTGTAACTATATCTTCTAGTGTGAACAATTAATCTTTGTAATTAGCTGCCTCTGGTATAGTTTAGATAATTTCATTAGACTCTGGGCAGGTAACTTGTCTGAATGTCTCTTGTCTCATGTCTCCTTAAGGGACTGCTGTTTGAATGTCTCACTTCTCCCAATACTTTAGTGAGCTAAGTGTTATCATATGTAATGAAATTGATGACCAAAACTACAAAAACAAAACCTATATTGTCGGAAACTGATGTATTCCTTTGTCTTTGATACTGTCTGGATAGTGATGTCACATTTGACAATAACCTAATGGGCATTGGGATGAGACATCTCCTCTACTATATAGTGCAAAGACTAATGTTCCAGTTGGAACATCCACTATCACTCCATGTGTTCATGTGAAACCTGCTGCTGAAACAGCGGTGAAGGGGAGAGTCCACAGCTTCAACTCCCACCCCACCTCCACCTGCTGCTGCCTGCACAGTTCAGCCCGCTGTGATGACCATTAGCGTCTGGCTGAGGCTGTAGGAGATAACAGGTGATTTAAGGCCCTGTACCCCAACACAGCCAGAGAGAAATGGCAAACTGCTGCTTATCTCCTCGTCCGCTATACTCCACACACTTTTACATTAGGCTCCCCTTTTCAAAGCCATCTGTCTTCCCAGTCAGGGTTTGATAAAACCGCCAGCGTACCTCACTAAGGAGAAGCGGGAGACTTAGGAGACACACACCACCACTCCGCTTGCATACTTATACGCACAACAATTGGGAGGATCATGGTGGAAGAACAGCTCATTGGTTAAATACTTTATCCACACTGACTTAGAGCCCAGAGAAAGACAGTGAGACTTTACAACAATAGTTGAGCATTGACCACAAGATACTGTACCTGGTTGTAAAAGTGAGGCCTGAGTGTGTAATATAATGCCTGGACTAATTGCAAATAAATGATGGTTGTGAAATAAGTGTGATTTCGATACCACTTGTCTAAGGCTGCAGTACATAATCATGCACAGTACTAAACACTAATCACTAGGTTCACCAATAAAAGCTCTCGAGATGTTATCTCTCCACAGAGAAAGCATGTCGTTGAGGGCTTTCCCCCAGTGAGAACTGAACATCATTTATACTGATTGCTCAGGAGGTGCTGGTATGTCTATAGACTAGTGATTAAATCTTAGCCTCCAGTAGGAAAAGGAATTACTTCATCCCTATTGTGTATATGTGAGGACATATATGCCATCTTTAGTGTGCATAAGAAAAACACGCCAAGATGAACAGAGGAGAATGGATGGGAAGGCAGAGACAATCAAATTCAAACATAGAGCAAGAGCTCTGTAACTGCTCTGTGTGATTTTCCCACTAAGTGGGCAGTGGCTGTCTGTCTTTGGTCCTTTCTCTGTAATTATAGCATCATTGTGTGACAGCAGAACAGCGTCAGCAGCAAAACGACACAAAACGTCTCTTGTGTCTGGACATACATTGAGACAATAGTGGGCTGTCTTTTTTTCTGTACACCTGCCTTTCTTATCGACATCTATCTCATTATTTTCTCTTCCCCCGATATCTTCCACCTTCAGTCCTCTAACTCTCCTCACAACCTGGTGACCAAGCACCAGTAAAATATCCCTGAACAATAAACATCCCTCATCATGGCAGACTGTGGACCAAGTCTTGAGTGCATGTGGAAAGTTGTCATTGAAATGTGTGTTCATCCTTACACCCAGGTAAACATGCTGGACTGGTGCCAGTGGCTTAGTGGTTAGAAAGTCTATGGAGGAACTGTAATCTAGTGACACTCTCTGTGGAGCTGCTATTAAACACAGTCATGCTTTCAGGTAAATGCCCATGACATTATGTTAACAATGCTAGCAGGTTTACAGTATAGGGAATATGTGGCCTGATCTCAATGTGGGTATCACCCCACCGGTATTACCTGTAATGTTTTCTCAGGCTATGTATACATCACAAACTTTAATGCTCACTTCCAGGTTTTTAGTCTGATCTTATCTTTTGATGCTGACATTTCACATTCACATTTGTAACTGTATCTAGCTGGCTGATAATAGTCACACAGTCTAAACTGCCACACGTGTTGATGTAAGTCATATATGAGCTTTGTGTACAATAACAACAACTTTATTTGTACAGTAATCAAGTTTACCAGTTTTCTCAAAAACAGCTTGGTTACAATATATTTCTTCCGGTTTGGTTTGAACACGTCTTCATTAATGTCTAACGAATCAGAAACGTCTTTGTCTCTCTGATCACTCTTGCTATAGTTGTTGCTGTCCTCTATGATATCAACATCTTACAGTTCTACATGTTTTTTTTTATTGGTCATTTTAATACATGGTTCAAGAAATACATCATAATGATGACAGTTGGCCTGTGTGTTACTCTATGATGCATCACACTTAACTTAAGAAGATAATGCTACAACTGTGTATCTGTGCATTTGTGAGAAGTAGAACCTTTGTGTGTATAAGATATAATGTTAACACAAAAGCACTGTCATTTAGCATAGTAAGAAATTAGTGTGACAACTACTCACACTGCGAAAGACAGGTTGGAGCCAACCACTGTTTTGCTTCTAGTTTTGCCCAATGGAAGACATCCACAAGCTCACCAATCAGAATGTATTGGGAGGAGACAGGGCCTCAAATGACCTGCATAAAGATGGATCGCAACATGTATTTGCAGATTTCTAACTTGATAATGATAAGCTCTAGTATCAATAGAGCCCCCAGAATAAAATATAAAGTCTAAACTAAACATAATATGGCCACACAACAAACTAGAGGCAAATAACTGAGCAGCTTAGAGATAAATATGAGTTCTTGCCAGGAGAGCAAACAATTTCAAGGTCTTCAAGAAAAACAGGTCTGCAACAAGCAGGTAAACTTGAACTCATGAATCAGCTATCTCATGACTGCAGCTAAATATCACAGTAAATGAGAATGGATACTACATCAGGCACTGCAACAATCTGGCAGTGAGATTGTGCAGCAGGTGTGAAGGACAGAATGAAGCCTGAACTGTGACAATTACCATTCTTAGGCTACACCCACAGCTAAAACAGTCACAGCTGCAGTTCCTGCAGCAGCCAGGCTAATGCAACCATTCCTGCCTGTGCTTATTTTGGGTGCCTCTATTCACATGTACTGTAGCGTACATTTGTCTCTGTCTCAAATTAATAATGCAGACAAGCACAACTCTAATTGCAAAGCATGGAGTATTATAATTGAAGTGGTCTGAAAAAATGTCTCCCATTAACACTAGGGAAATGACTGACTATGCTTGCAGCATTTAAATGAAAATGTAGCCACTTTTGCTAGTTGACTAGCAAAAGACATCATACATTTTTCCAGCTATGATAAATTCACTATTAGGTCTTTTTAAAGTACCCTCCACCCCCTCAACCCCCTCCAAATAAAATTGGCCTAAATTCCAAAAAAAAGGTTTCAATGTCAGTTTGATTATGTAAAGTTTAATCATATGTTAATTCGGGCATATGTATCTGACATCACACCGCAATTATCCAGTTAATTTTAGAGGAAGCAGGTGTTTAAAGAGCCATGATTGAGCAGCATTACCTATAAGCTTTGTTATGAATAATCCCTAATGTTCCCATCCACATTAGTCATCAGAGTAATTCTACAGAGAATGTTTTATCCATCACTTAGTTTTGTTTCTCTTTTTGGGGGGATTAAAGGAGAGTGCTTTTAGCTATTTACAGGGTGTAATGCTGTGATTTTGGCGGATAACTAAAATCCTTCTGTGATTTATTATCTTTGTAAGAAAAATGGGCCTCTTTAGCGAAATGTTCTTAAGAAGAAAATTCCTCTCAAACTCCACTTATGCAGTTTTTACGAAGATTCTAACATTCACCAATGTTTCCTTATTTGGGATTTGTTCTTAGGTAGCACACACCAAAGACCACACTTATGCACATTTCAGTGCTGACATGTTTGTGTCAAATACCTGGTTAATGCATTTTTGTGAATTCTACACAATACAGTTGTGTTCAAAATGATAGCAGTCTGTTTAAAATAGCTTTTATTTCCATACATGCAAATGCATTGGTAACACTACACATTCTATTCCAAATCAAAACATTAAGAAAAACTTATCAAATTTGTTTTTAATTTACAGAAAGTGAAGAAAAAGGAATATTAGGCTAATAAAAAGGAGTGTCTCATTTTTATTTACAAACTCAAACATTTACTGTATGGACTGAAAATTTCTGAAAACTACTTTACATCTGTGTTGCATGGTGTGGACTATCTTCTGGCACCTGTGAACAGCTATTCCAGCCCAGAACGATTACATTACATTCCTTAATTCCTCTGCATTTCTCTATAATATTAATCTTCTTGGTTTGGAACCAAGATACTGCTCACTTGCTGGTGTGTTTGGGGTTGCTGTCTTGTTGAAACAATCATTTCAAGGCATTTCCCCTTCACCATAAGGCAACATAACCTCTTTAAGTGTTTTGATGAATTCAAGATGATCCATGATCCCTGGTATCCGATAAATAGGCCCAACACCATAGTATGAGAAATATCATGATGCTTGCACCACTGTGCTTCACTGTCTTCACAGTGTACTGTGTCTTGAATTCAGTGTTTGGAGGTCAACAAACTGTCTGTGGCCCCTAGATCCAAAAAGGACAATCTTGCTTTCATCAGTCGATAAAATGTTGCACCATTTCTCTTTCTCATTGACTACTCATAGACAAGTCTATGCGAATTGTATCCTCCTCAGCATGTCATTTTTTCACCAATAAGTGAATGTATAATTGTTACAGTACTCACAGGTAACTTTAGACTTTCTTTGCCATTATGGCTTTTCTTTGATCCATTCGATTGGTAGTTTTCTATTTTCTTCCACATCCTTCTAGTTTTGGTTGCCATTTTAAAGCATTTGAGATCATTTTAGCTGAGCATTTTAGCCTTTTCTGCACTTCTTTATGTGTTTAATCAAAGTATGCTCTGGAACAACCTACAACATTTGCTGCCTTTATCCTTAAATAAGGGCCACCTGTTTGACACCTGTTTTTTCACAGAATGAATGGCCTCACTAATTGAACTCCACACTGCTAATATTTTGAACACACCCCTTACAATTAATGATTCACTTACACAGAATCAGCAGCATGCATGTCATCACTGTTGTTTTTTCTATTACTCCACTACACCTACTAGTACATTATTTGCCATGTAGAAATATAATTTCCAGCAAAAACAGTAATTGGTTAATTATGTTGAACTTATATTATTTTGAACACAACTGGATAATATGTATAATATTACAGGATCAAAATTACAATCATACCACTATCATTATAATATTTAAAAATATTTATGGTCATTACTTTAAAAAGCATAAAGACTTATTTACTTAATCCAATGTGTGCAAGTTATTTTATAACCACTGCAGATGCTTCTAAATGTGAGGCCCATTTGCTGTTCACTTTGTGCATCTTTGTCTCTGAGTCTGTGGTGATCTATCATCTCTCATTTCTCTTTTCATTTCTGTGTGAGACTCATTGTGTGTTACGCACAAGGCTAAAAATTCATGCCCTTTTATGGGCACTGGTGGGGTATTTCCCCATGCTATATAGAAATGAGTTTGGGCTCTGATCCAACAACATAAGAATGACAAGCTAAATCTTAACTGTCCGCATCCACTGTTCCAACTGAACACGTCATGAATACAAAATATAGATTTTTTTAGGACTTTTCTTAAGAGCAAATTCAAGAAAAAACAAAAGATACTAGTGAATGAGTCCCAATATTCTGTCTTGTCTCTAGCTTCTCCATCGCTCTAAAGCTGGTATGTATCTCCTGTGAGATATTCTCCTTCTTTTGAAGACTGGCCCACTTGTAATTCCAAGTGAAGTTTTTTCACACTCATGAAGATGGGTAAAGTCTTGAAGTCCAAAGCTTCGATTATACACAACGTTAGATCACTTCCTCAAGCCGCAGTCTTCCTGTGACGATGGCCTCTCCCTTGACCAGACACTTACCTGCTTCGCTGTGATCATAGCTACTGTGATCTCAGTGACGGCGGTGAAAGCTACTGGCTGCAGTCTTTGTGTTTGAGAGTACATGTGTGAGGATGAACATGTCTGAAAAAACCTTATTGCTGACTTTTATCCCACTGAGCCCTTAAAATTGTCTATTGTGAGCTTAGAGGACTGACTCGTATTTTATAGTGGCCTTGGTTACAGTGTTTTAAGACTGATGGATACTTTTGCTCCCATTGTAAACATTGGGAGCAAAAGTCATATAGCATATGACTTGATATTTTATATTCACTGTGGCATAATTTCACTCAACACACATTACAATCAGGTAAAGTCACAACTCAGCCAACTATGTTTCTTCAGAAACCAAAACATTAAAACGAAAAAGCCCTACTGACTAATTACACCTTAAGTTTTATTACTTTATTACCTGTAGTTGCCCCCATTCAAAGCAGTGACACTTGACCAGCTGCCCCTGTTGCCTTTTCTCAGCACGAGATTGAGTTTAAATTATGAACATATTTATTAAAGCATTTATTAGGATTCCTGAGCACGCTGTTCATCAGCAGCACAGTGGGGGTTATTTCATTTCTTGGCTGCTGGGAGTTTAGTGGAAATTCAGGTTATTCACATCATGCCAGATGTTTGTTAATTTACTTAACATCCATAACATATCTGCAATACCCCAGAGCAAAGCTAATCACAGGTTACTCGCTGAGATTTTGACTGTATGCAAGAGGACATAATTCTATTGTCACCCAGGCAAAGGGGCACAGCAGAGGTGCAGTATGAGTGTGAGTTTTTGAGCTGCATGGAACATCAGCTCAAAACTCAAAGCTTTTCAAATAGCGAGGAAGAGTTTTTAGTTAAGACACACAAATTAAGAGAACAAATTTCTTGTAGGCCTATTTAGAGTTGTAAACTTAATTTACTAAAACAATACACATTTAATATGATTACAATATATTATATACCACATTAGTACCATACACAATATGCCATATTATATACCATATATGTGTGATGTATATTACAGTTTATTTGACAACATATTTTTTGTTTTTAAAATTACAGTATATTGAAATTAATTTGGGGTGCTGCTTATGTTAATGAGTCCATAAATTTGCATTAAGCGCATGTAGAATTCTTTATGTTGAAATGAGCAACTGTGAGATGTTAATTCAATTGGGAGCATATGGTCAAGTGAAGGTAGAAGATGTTTACGATAAAAAAAGAAACACGTTGTTGCCTGGGGGCCTAGTCCCCTGTTACTCTGGATAATCTCTGTGTTCCTCACTGTGAACAGTTCTGTATACTTTCTACTGAACATACAGACTCAAAGAAAACAGCTGACAGCAAGATTCATGGTTGGTTGGATACCACTAGTGGTAAGTAAGATTTTTTTTCTTCCTTTCTTGTTATTGTTATTTAAGTGAAATGGTTGTTAAGCCTCTTAACTCACAGTGTTCCCTATTTCCACTTCCTTAAAGATTGAAAATCTGTCAGTGCACAGACTGAAATATTGTTTATCAGCTTGTTCCAGCTTTTCATTCAAGCTGTAAAATTGTTAAGGGGTGAAATATTAAAATATTCAAACTGCACATTTTCAAAATTCTGGAAATGTCAGTATGTTTGTAGTTTTATAAGTGTTTCATAAATGTTCCATGGATTTGTGATATAATTTTCATAATTTTTAGATGATTCTTCAAGCAGACATCAGGACGTTGTATATTGTCTTTATTTTTTGCATTTTCAGGTGAACATAAATATACTGTAACCCTGCAGCAGGTTATGACTGGAACATACTGTATCTAACTGTACGTACCCATCCCCAAGATTCAAAGTGTCTTTGGACTGCCACAGGATGAACTTAGCTTACCTTTATTCACAGGCAGAATGTTTTAGCTGAGCTGGCATGTTCCCTGCATACTTTTTTATCAGCTCAGCTCTACTTCACAATCCAACTCCTGCGCACAGTAGATCCTCACCTCGAAGCTGCCCAGTCCGACCAGAGTGTTCCACTGTGAAATGGTGAGCAACTTTATGTGGGTAGTTGTGTCAAATCTGTTGCTCAAAAGAATCTTAGCAGTAGTTAGTGTAGTGAAGTTAAGCTTTATTTGTTCCCTGAAAAGTTCTTCCAGCTGATGTAAGACAGCCAAGAATAGTTTGTGTAGCCTGTGGGGTAGGACAAGGCAGAACAGGTTAATACTGCGGTGACACTTGTCAGAGTCTCCATGACTAATCCATGCCAATGAAGCCACACAGTATGTTGGTACCTCCATATAAAAGCTTTTCTATGATGCCTGGTGGGCAACCAAGCTTGCTCAAAGCTCAGCATGGGGCTTAAGTCTAGTCTAGCTCTCACAATAAGCTCCTGCTCTATCTACTAAGTGCCGCAGCTCCAGAGAAGGCCTGCCACGCAAGAGTGTCATGATCAATATTCCTGAGAGTGCTTGCCAAGGCCCCTGTGAGCTGAGGTAAAGACAGATCTTATCTACTGTGTGTGTGTTTTAAAGAAAGAGTGGGGCGTTGTGAGATAGAGCGAGTGAGCAAGAAAAAGACAGATGGTGTAAGAGTTAAATAGGGGGAGAGTTCAACACCAGCTGAACAGCCAAGCTCCATCAGAGATAAATGTAGTGGGATGCAGTTTGAATAATTTATACATGCCAAAAATAAAATAAAAAACGCTCACTCCTTACAGATAGATGAGTTCTCTGGGATCCCCAGGGACTTGCAGACAAAGTAGCGAGGGCGGGGGTTGTGCCAGGACACAGCAGCAGGCAGGTCTTACCTTTTATCTAGCTGCCATTAGTGCAACATGATTCATAACTGGATAATGAACATTTATATTTCATCATGGAATTCATTTAGGTTCATTTGGTCTAACTAGTATGGATTTGGAATTAAATAATAAATGCATCAGCGTAATTTTGCTTTGTGCTCATGTTATCTGAAAAGCACTGTATTACTGGTACTGGCATTGTTTTAGTAGCAGGGATATACTAGTGGTTAGTACAAATGAAAAAAGTACATATACAGTTGGATATGATTTAAGACAAAAACAAATATAATTCATAAAGCTCCTTGTTTCTGTGTGTTTGACAGCAGCTGTATATGTCTACACTGTTTAGCACAAAAGTAGGATTAATGTAAAACAAGCAGCATATAATTGCAAAGTGGGCTCAAAATTTAATTCCACTTTTAAAAAGTACAGAGAACAAGTAAATGCAG
>OMLM01008055.1:0-13598 GCA_900302695.1 Helostoma temminkii
CATCCCCCCTGCCACTATTACACATGTTTTATCCATGTCAGGTTTTTCTTTGTTTTCTTTTTCCCTGAATGTCTCTATCTGATGGTGGATACTGTTGTGGTCATTCACATCAGAATATAGATTAATTAAAGAACTATAACTTCTCATACCCCTGTGATAATAGCCTGTGTTGAATGATATTTTGTCCTAACTTGATTTACTGGAGTTTATTTTGCTGCTTGTAAATGTTTGTTTGAAAACATTTTCATGATTTCACTGTTATAATCATATGTATGGACTCTCTTTTAATATAGTATTTCATTTTACCTGGCTCGATTTCATTCTGTTGTCAGAAAAATAATAGTTTTGCAGAGAAACAGACTGAACAAACCCAAATAAAATATTAATACAAACTGCAGATTCACTTAGTGAATGTTGAAATCCTGTATTGAGTGTTTTATTATATGTAGCAAAGTACTAACAACGTATACGTAACGTATTGAAAACACAATATACACAAAATAAAAATATTTTTTTAACGACACAAACATGTTTTAATGGATGTTTGTCACCTGCTGTTCCTCCGCTGGCCGCTGGGTGGAAGCCACACGTCACCAGTGCGTCCTGTCTGCTAGAGAAGAAGAAGAACAAACCACAGGCCTCTGATTGGCTGCGGAGAGGGGCGTGCAGCTGTGACGTGTGAGCTGTCGCTGCAGCTGCAGCAGAGAGGAAAGATGGCGGCGGTGACCAGAGGCTCCTTCAGTGTGCTGAGACAGCTGGTGAGGAGAAAAAGTGTTATTGTTTCACTGTTTGACCGCTTGTGTCTCTCCCCTCTGTCTGCCTGCGTCTGATGCTAGCGAGGAGCTAATGCTAAAGAGATGTCATCACCCCGTCCCTTGGTCAGCGCGTTAGCTTAGCCAGTTAGCTCTGAAGCTAAAACTAACAGTAATTATCTCAGAGCTGGTTCACGGATACATTAATGCTAACTGCTAATAGCTAACAGGTGGTCACTTTGAGCTGTTTCTGAGCGATGGAGGCTCAGAAATGTTGCCTCAGTCCCGGACAGGTGTAGGTGAGGTCAGCAGGTAAAGCTCAATGACAGGAAGGCCTCCAGACTGTTTGTTCTCTGCTCTCAGTCTGGAGCAGTTCATGTGAATAAACGACAACAGGAGCAGCAAAGTGTAAATATTGAAAATATGACGTAGAGAGTAAATGAAGTGTGAAAGTAAATGACAGTTGGGTTGAAAATGGAGCAGCCTCTGTTTTAGTGTCTTCCAGTTCGTGGGCTGATTATTCTGTGATTGAAAAGTCAAAACCACAGAGGCTCAGTGAAGATTCATTCATCATTTCATGTCTGATCAACATGGTTAATCCTGACCGCCCTTCTCACCAATCACTAAACTCTTCCCATCAGCTCAGTCAGCAGTACCGCCGCCACTGTTTCCGCCTGCAGAACCTCAGATCGGACCGGACTCTGCAGCCGCTCGTCTTCAGATGTGACACAAAGCTCCAGGTGTTCAGCAGCAGGATGCTGCACACAGCTGTCGGTGAGTCAAGACCAGCAGGGACTGAAGAAAGCTCAGATACACACAGTGGTGGAGGACAAACGCCATTATAAAATTATAGTATTATAGTACTAAAGTATAAAATTAGTACCGTTTAGTTCTTCTGTGTCTTCACTGCTCTGTGACGTTGGGTGAAGCTGCAGTTGGCTCAGTAATTAGCTTCTCTATCGACCTCAGCAGCAGGTGCAGTATTTATCCCACCAACGCTACACGTGCTAACTGTCAACGAGTCTAAACATTCATTTCAGGGCAGCGTCACCTTAAATTAGACAGAGACGTGGCCGTTGTTTTTTCCGTACTGAACAATTCCCATGCAGCTGCACCAGTTCGGGGGTTCACCTCCGAACCGCTCTCTCACGGCGGTCGGGGCTCGTGTTACTGCACCGACACACCCTGAGAGAGTCCGATAAACAGCTGCAGGAACTTTTAGTGGTTTTCAAACCTCACTATACACTGAAACCGGATCACACCTAGTTTGGGATTATGTTGTCATTTTTGTACATTGTTCAATATGTTTATAAGATTTTTACACTGGAGTTGAGACTGTGGCTGAACCTTCCACGGTATTCATCTGCCTGAAGAAGGGGCGAGGCGTCTCTGGAGATGAGTTTAATTACATGCAAACTGCTGCTGACTGGCTTGGTTTCAAGTGAAGTACACATATTCCTGAAATCCTCAGCAGAGTGAATCCAAACACGGGAATAAACTCACATTACTAAACTTTGTGTTTTTTGAGAAAACAAGATTAAGTTAAAATTTAAGTTTAACTTGAATTAAATAAAAGCAAATGAGAAAAGTTCACAGGGACAAACAACATCTGGCACAAGGAGTCTGAATGTGTGCAAGGTAAAAGGAAATCTCAAGTCATTCTGAAGCCAAATGTGCTGCCCAGTGTCAGAAAGCTTGGTCATAGTTCTCCACCAGGATAACGACCCAAAACGCAGCTAAAAACATCAGGAATGGGTCAGAACAGAACACTGGACTGTTCTGAAGTGGCCTTTTGTGTCCTGATCTAAATCCTACTGAACATCTGTAAAAGAGCTGCAACATGCATCTGGAGAAGGCACCTTCAAACCTGAGACAGCTCAGAGGAGTGGACCAGAACACCTGTGGACAGGTGCAGACTGAGCGTTGCTGAAATCGCCTGACTGCCGAGATTGTGCAACAAAATATTAAGTTAATGAAACCATCAGTTTCATTAGTTTTTTTTATTCTTGTGCTGAACCACAATTTAAAAAAACAATGTCTGATTTTCATCAGTAAATTTTATTGTATTGTTTTATTGTAATTACTACCTTAACAGAAAGTTCCAATTATTATGCTGACATCACGATCAGATCAGTGGTGCAGCACTAGTCTTTAATCAATAATAATCATAATAATTTATACGCCAGAGTCCTGCAGGTCTGATGTTGTTGTGTTTTGTTCCGCAGTGAGTCGAGGACCCATCGTCCAGTTCAAACTGTCGGACATTGGAGAGGGAATCATGGAGGTCACGGTGAAGGAGTGGTACGTACTGACAACACAAAAGCTGCAGAGACCACATAGAAAGACTGAACCGTGTAAAGAATTACTGCTACTGACTGTGACTAACGACCACGGGATCACCTGTGAAACCACTTCGAACCTCGGAAACTGTCTTTCCTGTGTTTTCTCTGCTCCAACACAAATAAACCGTTCTTGTTCTGCAGGTACGTGAAGGAGGGGGATAAAGTTTCTCAGTTCGACAGCATCTGTGAGGTTCAGAGCGACAAGGCGTCCGTCACCATCACCAGCCGCTACGATGGGGTCATCAAAAAACTGTACTACGATGTAGACGCCACTGCCTTGGTGGGAAAACCGCTGGTCGACATCGAGACTGAATCCAGTTCAGGTAAGACACCTGACCTCAGTCTGAAACCAGGTTTATTTGGTATCAGGTTGTTCTGTCTGGATCCAGACTAAACCCCGACTGTTGATCAGAGGTGATCCAGGAGGAGGACGTGGTGGAGACACCTGCCATGGCTCGAGAAGAACACACCCACCAGGAGATCAAAGGTCACAAGACCCAGGCCACACCTGCTGTCAGACGTCTGGCCATGGAGAACAACGTAAGTCTGTCCCCACTGCCCCCAGCCTGTCCCCTGTATAACTTGTTACTGGTTTGACTGATTTGTCCTCTCAGATCAAGCTCAGTGAGGTGGTGGGAACGGGGAAAGATGGTCGGATCCTGAAGGAGGACATCCTGAACTTCCTGGCAAAGCAGACGGGGGCCATCTTACCCCCAGCCCCCTTTCAGGAGATCCAGACTCCGGGTCCAGCTCCAGCCCCCACTGCTGCTGCCACCGCCGCTGCTGCCAAGCCTGTGAGGGTTCCAGCAGTCACCAAACCTCCACCTGCCACACCCAAACCTGTCTTTACCGGCAAGGACGTCACCGAGCCCCTCAAAGGTCAGATCGGGTTTCTGTTCAGGACTCTACGTATGAGAAACTGATCCTTTAACGAATGAATCTGTTTCCACATTTGCTTACTTCTGTCCTTCACTGTGTCTCTGACGGCGTCGTGCGTTTGTGTCCCTGTGTGTCCAGGTTTCAGTAAAGCTATGGTGAAGACGATGACAGCTGCTCTGAAGATCCCTCACTTCGGTTACTGCGACGAGGTCGACCTGAGTCGGTTGGTGGCTCTGAGAGCTGAGCTCAGATCGGTTGCTGAGAGTCGAGGCGTCAGGCTGAGCTACATGCCTTTCTTCATCAAGGTGGGACGCGAGCAGAGCCGGTAGAGGAGCTAATGTTGATCCCGTTGGGTTGAACATTGCTGTTAATGTTGCGCTCTCATTGGCTCAGGCTGCCTCCCTCGGTCTGCTCCACTTTCCAGTGCTCAACGCCTCCGTGGACGAAGCCTGCCAGAACATCACGTACAAGGTAAAGACAGATCCAACGTTGCCGTCGTGTCTTCCTCTTCTTCACTGCCTTTTATTTATAGTGTCTATTGGACAGTTGGTGGAGCAGTCGTCTGCCAACCCCAGGGTTAGCGGTCTGGTACTCGAGTCCTCCTGGTCACATGTTTGGACACTGAACCCCGTACCTGTCCCTCATTTGTACGTCGTGTCTGTCCTGACAGAGGACAGACAGAAGCAGAGAGACATGTAACTCAGGATGAACCAAAGCTAAACAACAAAGGAGGTGTCCTCTCCTAAGCAAATATTAAATGACAAAGGTGGACCGCTGGGGACCAGCACTTTAAGAGATGGTCCAGTGGCTGGGGGGCTCCTCCTGGACAACCAATCAGAGCGAAACCACAAAACAGATAAATGTCATTTACAGTCAGGGCTTAACATTGCGTCATCACTTACCTGGGCTGGGTCCAGTCGTTCTGACTGTGGTGCTTTGTTCCTCAGGCGTCTCATAACATCGGTCTGGCCATGGACACCAGTCAGGGTCTGCTGGTTCCTAACGTGAAGAACGTGCAGCTGCTCAGCGTGTTTGAAATCGCACAGGAGCTAAACCGTCTGCAGGCGCTGGGGACTGCAGGTCAGCTGGGCACGTCCGAGCTGAGCGAGGGAACCTTCACCCTGTCCAACATCGGATCGGTGAGCATAGCTGCACCTACACTGCCTGCACCCTGACCTTGGACGGGACTAATGCCACACTGTATTTTGTTTGTGGTTTAAACCAGATCGGAGGGACGTATGCCAAACCGGTCATTCTTCCTCCTGAGGTTGCCATCGGAGCGCTGGGAAAAATCCAGGTGGGTACCCTAACCCAAACTTTTTCAGGTACCTGGAAGATCAGTTTCCTGGACTGTCTCAGTGCTGCACACACCTGATCAGTCTGAACAGCAATGGACTGGGTGCTGTATGTCCAGGTCATGGTTCTCCCAAAAGGTTTGTGTTAGTTTTGTCCTTTTAGATTTTTGCTGCCTTGATCCTCACTGTGAGGTTCAGTTTTCGTCAGATGGATTCACTGATTTGTCGAGGTTCTGATCCGTCCCGACTTTATGCTGGTTTGTCTGCACATACTGACACTGAACCCGTGACTCTGCTTGTTTCTGTCAGATTCTTCCTCGATTCGACGCCAGTGGTCAGGTGGTCCGGGCTCATATCATGAAGGTGAGCTGGTCGGCAGATCACCGCATCATCGACGGGGCCACCATGTGTCGCTTCTCCAACCTGTGGAGGGAGTACCTGGAGAACCCGGCCAGCATGGTGCTGGACCTCAAATAAACTCGGGATGATGGAGACGCCGCCCCGACAGACCACCAGTCCTCTCCGTCGGAGGCCTTCGCTCTCATTTCCTCGCTGCCTTTGAGCAAGGCGCCGACGGAAGGGGAGCGGTCGGCCTGTCAGTCTTCATTCACACACAGTGGGGGTCAGTTGGTTAAAGTGAACCTCACTCACCTGGACTTTAATAGATTCTTAGTTCCACAGAGTCACACTGAGAGTTTCTGTAGGTTCGATCAGATGAAACCTGACGTTCAGGTTCTTTAGTGTTTGTTCAGGAGCTTCACTGGACACGGATCACGAGTATTCTCTGGTTCCGGGTCCTGAAGCAGCAGCAGTTCTGTCACATCTGGGCAAACTGACAAGGATCAGTCAAAAGCTCCAGAACAGCCACTAAGCAGACCTTTCTATGAGATCCGGAATAAATGAAATCACCAAACCCTGGAGTCCATCTGCAGGAGCTGGTCTGGGGGCGGTTCCAGTTCCTTGGTTATCGGACTGAAACCTCAGTTTGACCCTGTGAAGTTTGAGCGTTGTGTGAAACCGTCTTCTCTGTCGTCAGAGCCGTAGCAGCCAAACCAGCTTCAGCTGCTGAGGTTCACACCTTCAGAGTCTCTGAGATCATGAGTCCGGTACCAGCAGCTGTAAAACCTCCATGTCAGGACTCTGATCACCACGGCCCGTGGTGGTCTTAGACGGCCTCCTTTACTCCTCAGACCTTCGGTCTCTGGACCAGGTCTGGACGGTTAAAACACGATGCTTCCCACTGGTTCCATGTTGGTGTTTGGCTCGTTGGTCGTAAGAAACTGGACTACATCCTTTTCTGCCTCCTTTCAAAACTTTCAGACAGATCAACATCTTCCAGCACCAGAACCAGCACCCTCTGCAGGAAACCAGCGCTCGCACCAGTTTGGACCCACTGGGTGTTTCTGACCCTGTTCACCTACGTGCAGGCTTCTGCTGCACCTTGGACCTTTAACTACCAGTCTCATTCGGACTCATGAGACCTCAGACCCTGAAAGTGTGAACGCCCCCACATGATTAAATATAAAGCCCGGACCCAGGTCCAGCTCACACAGGTCTGAGGATCAGGTCCAGACCCGATTTATTCTTTATTTGTGTGAGTTCTTCCCGCTCTGAGATGATTGTAGTCATCTCAGTCTCTTCATTAGGCTGCATTCAGCCTCAGATGAAAGGATGACTGGTTCTGATCCGGTTCGTGTGCTTGTCTGTGGCCTCGCTCTCACTAGAAATCAACACTTGATTATTACTGCATATATTAATCAGATCAGAACCAGATCCTCTTTGTCATGTCTGTGTTCTGATCAGGACAGGTCCTTCTCTGCCAGCAGAATTGGATCAGAACCAGCTGGTCTCTCCCAATCACAGCAAATAATCCCTTATCAATTCAGAATGAATATTGTGAATCTGTCTGCTGCTGAGCTGTGGACTGAGCCTTGATGTGGTCTCTGGTGGCCCCCTTAGCTGTCGGACTCTCTGTAGTTCTGTCAGATCCATCTGATCAGAACCTCCTGCAGTGTGGCGTTATATTTATTACAGACTGTTACTCTTTAGAATAATCAAACTGAACTAAAGCGTCTCATCATGTGGAGACCAGCGTCCTGTGTAAAACCCAGATCCAAGTCCAGAGTCTCTGGCCCTGATTCGGTTCTGTGCAAGCAGCTGCTGTTGTGACAATAAGGTCCATTTGGTTGCAGTTCTGGAGCTTTTGATTGTAACACATTATTTAAAGAATCGGGTGCTCAGTTAAGACAGTCGGTTCTGATGGTCTGATTTGTTCTCATAAAGACACAAACAGTCCAAGCTGTTGGTTACTGTCCGTGTGATTTGGTAGCAGAACCTGTGATAGGGTTTGGGTTAGTCCAGAGTCCACGGTCCTACAGGTGGAACCGGTCCGCTGGTTGTAGCTCGTCTTCTGATTCTGATTCTGCTTGACTGAGTCTTTGTCACCTCAGAACATGAAGAATCGATCATTAATGAATCTTCAGTTATTGATCAGTCGATCATAGAAACCTAAACCCCGCCCACATCCAGCAGGTGTTTGTCTCCACCTGCTGGACCTGGTTTTCCTCCCTCAGCTCCTCGGTGCCTGTTTTTATCTCCACATGCTGAGATGGTTCGGTCCTGGCGTGGAGCCGATGATGATGATGAACTCTTCCTCCCCGAAGCAGCCAGATGTTTCTCCTGGACTTCAGTCCTGCTGGCGGCACATGGTGTTGGTTCTGTTACTGTTTGTGGTTTTCTATGTTTGGACTCATGAACATTTGACCTGAATCACAGAATAAAGCTGAAACGCACAAATATTAAAACTGGTCAGTAATTTCATCTGCACATCACAAATGAATAGTGATCGACCCAGATCCTCATGAGACGGTCCAGGTCCAGGTCCAGGTGTGGGACTAGGCTCAACAGTGTTTAAAATACTGCAGTACTGCTACTTCTGGACTTTTAGAGTCTGAAAGTTCGAACAGAAATCTACACAGAAACAGAATCTAATGATTGACAGATGTAACAAACTGGTATTTATTCACATATAAAATAATAAAGTCAAACCTGGACATGTCTCTCAGAAGGTTTAGTCTGGACGACTCGGTGCCCAGTCAGATTAATCTGACCTCAGAACAGTTTCAATGAGCTTTGGTCCAGAGAGGACGCAGCGTTTCTGGATCATGTTCATGTTTGGCTTCTTCTGCGAGACGGATCTTTAACTGTTTCTGGATGGTACCGTGAGTCATGTCTGGTTTTAATGCACAACCAGAGTTTCAGTCTTCAGATTTCACAGATTCTCTGAATGTTCTGATGATATTTTGACAATAATATATGATGTGATATGATGATAGAGTCAAAGTGACAAATATTCTGAAACTGGTAGAAGCAGCTTCTCACAGAACCTCAGTCCATCTGTACTGTGTCTGCTAAAAGTTCTTCCTCGTTAGTACCACTTTCCCTTCGGCCTCCTGGTTCCTCTGCTTCAGAATGACCTTATGTTTTAAATCTTCATTTTCTCAGTTTAAACAGTTCGTGTGTTTCTGTTTATTTGTTTGTTCTTCGTCACTGTTTTATGTAGATTTTACAGCTTCCACCTTTTCTGAACTGGGCTTGTACTTCAACAGGAGTAAACAATTAGAAGTAGTACTTGTACTGGACCTGGAGTAGTTTTTGTAGGCGAATGTTGCACCTTTATTTAGTACTGATTGTAGTACTGACTGTAGTACTGACTGTAGTACTTCTGTCACCTCTGGTGTCATATGACTGTGTCAGTGGGTCGTGTGACCTGAAGGCTAAAATTAACCAGCAGCAGATCTGAGGTCAGATTTCAGCTGCAGAGAAGCAGCATGGAGGACAGCACAGCCACAAGGTGACAGTACTGCAGTAATACTACTACACGGAACTACAGGAATACTACGGCACAGCCACAAGGTGACAGTACTGCAGTAATACTACTACACGGAACTACAGGAATACTAGGGCACAGTCACAAAGTGACAGTACTGCAGTACTACTACTAGATGATACTGCAGGGATACTGTGGCACAGCCACAAAGTGACAACTGACAACACTCCCAACTATACTACTTACACAGTACTATTGGACTACTACAGAAATACTACTGAAGTACTACCAGTGTACTGTAAAACAGCAGTACTACTGCAGCACTTTTGTATTTTACAGGGTTTAACCCGATTTAAATCACATTAAAAACCACAGATAAACAGGATGGTGGGAGGGAGCAGGCAGCTCAGAGGTCAGAGGGCATCTCACCTGTCCACCTGTGTGCTGTGACATCACGTAGCTGACAGGAAGCGGTCATGATTGTGGGCGTGGCTGCGTGCGGCTCAGTCAGCTCCATTAAAGCTCTGTGGGAGACGAGGATCCGGAGGAGGGAGGAGAAGCAGGAAGAGGAGCGGAGGAGGACAATCAGAGGCGGGGCCTCAGGCAGGTAAGAGTCCACCCACTCACCTGAGATGTTCTTTTATCGGCTCAGACCAAACTGTCATTCTAGAAACCAGCAGCATGGACTCCAGGTCCAGTTTTAAATCCTGAGGGTCTTGTTTGGATCCAGCTCTCACCTGGTCCTGAGCTATGAGCAGTGACTGAGAATCAGATCACAAACACAAGCAGCTAAAATGAGGTTCCGGGTTCAGAGTTTAGCAGAACCACTGCTCCCTCGCCAAACGGAGCCAGCTGACCTCAGCTGGGCAGAGGGACGCTTCCTTGCTGCTTCAACCCGACTCCACTCTACTGATTAAACCATCTTGATGTTTGTGGTTCAGGCTCAGTCTCGGTGTCTGGGAGGACCGGGCAGCTCTGGCTCGACTGAAACAAAAGCTGCAAACAGAAGACGGACGACTGATCCTCCGAATTGAACAGGAAGAGTGGAAGGTAAAGTCAGGTGGGTCTACCCAGTCCGACTTCTGGACCTGATCTGATTGTCTTTTTTTTTCCAGTCGTTACCAGGCTGTCTGGTTCAACTGAGTCAGGTTCAGGAGTGGCAGATCCACCGGACCGGATTGCAGAAGATCCCTCATTTCATCTCCAGTTTCCAAAACCTTCTGGTTCTGGATTTGTCCCGGAATGGGATCAGTGAGATCCCTAAGCAGATCGGTCAGTATGTCCCCCACGTCCAGTAGAAATGAAGACAGAAAACAGAATTTACTTCTCCCTTTCTGGTGTCCTGGTTCTGGTCTCAGGGAAGCTGACCCGGCTGAAAGAGCTGCTGCTGAGCTACAACAGGGTCCAGTTCATCCCGGAAGAGCTGAGCTACTGTGAGAGTCTGGAGAGACTGGAGCTGGCCATGAACCGGGACCTGGACCACCTTCCAGACCAGGTATAAACTGTAACAAACCAGGTATGAACAAATGTGAACCACATTCCTTAGCACATGTAAACCCAAACTAAACATAAACCAGCTTCGGGACCAGGTTTGAACACAAACAAATTAAACACAAATCTAAACCAGCTTCCTGAACTGGTACAGACTAAAACCTAAACCAGGTGCATGTCTGCACAATATTTCTGGTCATGCAGGTGTGAACACACTGAACCAGCTTCATGACCGTAGTAGGTAGTAACCAGTTCCTGAGACCGCTTCCAAACAAGGTTTGAACTCAGATCTTAACCTTCTAAAACCAGATTCTAAATAAGGAACTAGCCTTAACAACCTTCGGTATACAGTAAACCAACCTTCCAGACCAGGTGTATAGTTAACCATCATCATCAGCAGCCCTCAAGTCCAGCTGACGTCCGGTCCACTCTGTCCACAGTTCAGGAACCTGGAGAAGCTGCAGCACCTGGATCTGTCCATGAACGACTTCACCTGCCTGCCGGACTGCGTGGTCGGACTGCCAGCACTTGAGTGGCTTGATATGGGGGGAAACCGACTGCAGCACTTACCTGAAGACATACACAGGTGAGTGAAGGACAGTGACATCATCTGAGCCCCGCCTTCTCCAGCTGTCAGCCAATGAACATGGAGAAATGTGTCCTCAGAATGGAGAAGCTGCACACGCTGTGGCTGCAGAGGAACGAGATCGAGAAGCTCCCGGAAAACATCAGCAGGATGCTGAGTCTGGACACTCTGGTCCTGAGCAGCAACAGACTGAGGGACATCCCCCCTCTGATGGAGGACATGTCCAACCTCAGGTGAGACAGTGTCCACCAACAGAAACGTCAGTAGCTGTTAACGCATTGAACCTGCTGAACTGATCTGTGTCTCTGTCTGTGAGCAGGTTTGTGAATTTTCGGGACAACCCTCTGACTCTGGACGTGACGCTGCCGCCCAGGAAGACAGAGGCCGAGGACGACGACGAAGACAATAAGGACGACAGAGAGATGTTTGGACGAGAGTTCATGCAGATGTACATCCGGGAGGCCAGGAAGAGAGCGTACGCTGTGCTCAACATGCACTGCGTCCACCGTTAGTACCAAGAGCTGGACATTAACACGTTTAACAGAACCTGGTGTGGATCCGTTTAACTCTTTAACACTGACGAGTCCCATTAACAGAACCACAGTCACTAAATGTAAAAACCAAACTGGCGTCAGATGGAAAATCCTCTGGATTCTGTTCTGGTTTTGGACTGAGCACTGAAACACTCGGAACCTGGACTCTATGGTCGAGCAAACGTAAGTCCAGTAAGTACACACGGTCAGGTCCAGAAGCCCAATCGTCCCGGCAGCTGGTTCTAGTTTAGTTTTAGGTCATTTTTTTCAGTTTCTGTCAACAGTTAAAACTGATCATTGGTTTGTATGAACATTAGAATAAAATGGTTCCTCTGTGGTTCAGCCAGGCAGCTTTACTGGTGTCAGTTTACTGGTCTTAATCTTTTTGAAGTGGTCCTGGTTCATCTTACTGGTCCTGACCACTAAGCGGGCCCCCGGCCGCAGGTTGGAGCCACAGAGTGGATCTAGAAGTTCTGACACGTCTACTGAATGTCTAACACGAGTAACAACACGTCTACTAATAACTAGATTCTGCGCAGATTCTGTACAGATTCGCTCTGCTGTTGATTTTCTACTGAAAATGTGTTTCTGGATGTTTCAGAACCGAACGACGACGACTCCGATGAAACTGACGCTTCTTCTTCTTCAGCTACAGATTTGTGTTTTACTTCAGCACCGTAAAGACTCTTCATGCCTTCGCTGTTACAGTGTGAGAACTGTGAGCAGATGTTGGTGTGGTTTAGAGTTCAGCATTTAACTGTAGCATCAGAATCTGCTGCCACAGGAACCGGACCTCACAGAACAAATTTCACCACAAACATTAAAGACATTGTTAGAAACACGGCTCAGTTTGTCTTGTTCATTGTTTTTGACCTAAAACTCGACCAGAACATCAGGAGATAAATGAGTCCGTTTTAACAGGTCTGAAAACGTGATGGGTTCAGGTCGGACTGGTGCAGAACAGGTTCCTGCAGCTGCACACAGAACCACAGATGTTTGAAATGAAGTTTCTCCGTGTGATAAATCATAAAGTGAAATCAGTTTCAACGTGTCGCTGCAGCTTCAGCTGAAATGATTTCTGTTAAATTATTGCTGCTGAAACTTTGACCCAGTCTCCACGGATCCTGTTTCAATTTGGTTCTGGTTCTGTAACAAACCAGAGACACATATATACATTGTCTTCCTCTTTTGGAGAAAAACTTCAAAAGCAGTACTTTTACCTGCAAGTATTTCTACACTGTGGTATTAGTACTTCAGTAAAAGCGTTGAGTACTTTATTTTTCTCTGAACCAACAGAAAACTTAAGTGACTGTAGTTACTTACTACACCAGCAGAACATGAAGCACCCAGAACCGGCCCGGTCCTGGTGGGTTTTTTCCTCTGTTTGTACAAGTTTTAAACAGAAATGTGTTTTATCTTTAAGCTTCTGCAGAATGAAATCAAGTAAAAACTGACACTACAGGTGTAAAAACTTCACATTTAGCTGATAATATTTCTGTTATTGTAGTTAAATGCAGTATTTTTACTTGTAGTGGAGTATTATTACTACTTTTAGTGGAGTACAGGTTCTGAGTACTGCTCCCACCTCTGTGAACCCATAGTGCCATCGTGACCTCTCTCCGCGCAGGTGCATGCTGGGAAGTGAAGTCTTTCACGCATATGAGGACCCGGCTCTGTTCTGGGAAGTGAACTACATTTACCAGCAGGACCCGCGCGCTTTCTTCCTTCCCCCTTTCCTTCCTGCAGCCTCGGCCCTTCTGCCGTGAAAAGGAAGATGAGAAGCAGCCGCAGCCCGCCGATACCGGGCCGACACTGAACCGAATCTGACTTCCAGCGGAATGGCGGCAGAGCGGCTGCTAACGGACCGGAGCCCGAGCCCAGCTGCTGTTTT
>OMLM01008056.1:0-13401 GCA_900302695.1 Helostoma temminkii
GAAAGGAAAAAGCATAAAGATAGGAGAAGGAGGAGAGTGAAGGGAGGAGAAGAAATTGGAAGAAGGGAAAAGAAGAAGGAAAATAGGAGAAAGGAACGTGAATAAACGTTCCTTTCTCTGGAGAGGGACTCCATCTCTCCAAACGGAAGGAGAAATTTTAGGGGAGGAAAAGGAGAAAATGATTAAAAGGAAAGAGGAAAAGGGATAAGAAAGGTAAGAACTGAGTTAACAAAATCAGGGACTGGAGAAAGGAAAGGAAAGGAAATGAAAGAGAAGCAGGAAAGAAAAAAGTGAAGTAAACTAAAAATAAATAAAATAGAAATAAGTGCAAAGAAAAAGTGGAAAAGACAAGGAAGGTTGTAAAATAAAGGATTAAGAAAGGAAATAAAAAGGAAATGGGAAGAGGGCAGAAGGAAAGGGACATTAAATGGAAATGGTAGAAAGGATACTAGGAAGCCAAAGAAACTGAAAAACAAGTTGGAACAAGGACAAGAGAGAAAAGAAAAGAAGAGGTCAGAGAAGAGGAAGGAGAAGAAAGAAGCAGGGTGAGGAGAAAAGGATGAACGAGGACAAAAGGAGAGAAAGAAAAAGAGGTGAGGAGGTGATGGAGAGAGGTGAGGAGGAGCAGAAGGGAGAGGGGAAGAGGTGCGGTGAGGAGATTTATGGCGTGAAGAGAAGGTAATGAAGGGAGGAAAGAAAAGGTAATGGAGGGAGAGAGAAAAGAGGAAGGGAGGAGGAGATGATTGGTGAGTTGCTGCCTGCACTGATCAATCACTGTTTATGGAAGGATCAGAGAGAAAGACAGAGGAGAGAGGAGGACGGGTGGAGAGGAAGAGATGTTTATTACAGCCAGAGAAATAAATGATAATGATGCAGGGAAGGAGAGATGGAGGCTGAAAGTTCGATTCTCTTTGTCCTTCATTCTTTCTATTTAATTGTTTTTAATCTGTCTCCTTCCTTTTTCCTCTTTCTGTCTCTGTCATCCGTGGTCTTATATTCCTCCCTTTACAGTGGTTGTTTGTTCTTCCAGCTCAATCTCAGACCTCAGTGTGACTCACGTGCAGCAGTTAACTGACAGAAAGAGTCAGCCATGTTTCAGCTGAGCGACGGCTGTCGTACGCGTTTATTACAGTAAGGTTAAACTGGTGGACCAGCAATTATGTTTAGTGTTTTTATACCAACAACACAAAGCAGTTGTAAAGATATAACCTCTGTTACTCTGTGCTCACCAGAGCAGGCAGGAGCAGCAGGTCAACTCTAGTAGACTGCTGGGTTACCATGTTGGAGACAAGGGTTTGATGCCACCTTAAAGAATGAGTGGATCAAAACAATAACACCACTTCTGAAAATAATGCACTCCAGTACGACTCCAGAGAGAGAGAGAGAGAGGGAGAGAGAGAGAGGGGGGGGAGAGAGAGAGAGAGAAGGAGAGAGAGAGAGAGAGAGAGAGAGGGCTTCCAGAGCCACAGAAGACTGTCCAGGATGTGTTCCCAAAATAACCTAAAGAGCAAAACTAATTCTGACAGTCTAGACTACCTACAGTTCTGAGATTCAAGTGAGAATCTTCTGTGAATAAAGTTTGAATGAGAAAAGGAAGTCACAACCGTTACTATAATAATAAATGATAAATATAAATCACAATTCAATCTCATTGTTATGAATCGTTCTTTTGTGTCTCTTCCTTCTTTTTTCTGTTTTTTCCCCCTTTCCTTCCTTCCTCCCTTCTCTCTCTCTCCATCTTCCCTTCCCATTTGTTTTTCCTTCCTTTCTCCACTTAGTTGTAGTTTTGAAGTGCTTATGAGCTCCAACCTTCCTCCTCCCTCCTGTCTATTCCCTCTCCCTCGCTGTGTCTCCACACATTTTGAAGGTCATTACTTTCAGAACATTTAATCACAGTAGGAAGCAGCGTTTCTGCTCAGCCTCCCACAGCTGGGGGTCAGCCCAGAAAAATTCAGCAGTCATTGGTGGTTTTCAGCAGATGAAATAACTGCCGGTCCTGTTCAGCTCATCCTCTGACCTCAGTGAGCAAAGCAAGGCATCAGCATGGCTTCAGCTGAGGGTTTGATTCCTGCTGCAACACAGCAACAAACACTTCCTTTCCTTTCCTTTTAATCACACTGAAACTACATTAAATGAACACAGAAGGAACAAAACAATAGAGATTCTGCTGCTGATTATCAAAGCATTAGTTTATCATGACTTCATGTTTGTGGCCTCCTAATAGAGTAGTGACATAATTATTTTTCCAACTTTCTACAGCCCTTTTGGCATGAGTCATTATCCAATTTTAATAAAGAAGAAGCTGCAAAACATAATCAAGCAGAAATCCTAGAAATTCTTTGACTGATAGAAAGATGAGTCTCCTTCGAAAACGTTAAGAGGAGAGACGAAGGTTTAACAATAAGATGTGTTGGGGCATATGTCTGCTAAAACAATGTGCAAAAATAATGACATATTGTGTGTTTTAGTATTGGCAAGATTATGGAAATTGATAATATTAGATTATGAAACATTAACAGATTTGAAATCATATGGCTGCAGGTCCAAGCAGTTCGTCTGGTGACGCACAGAAGCAGATAAGACAGAAAAAGAAAGAAAAATGGTGGGTTGTTCAATCGAAATCCGTCGTCTGTGTGTGAGTGTGAGTGTGAGTGTGTGGTGTCTAGGACTCGCCGTCCAATATAGCTTTTCCCAACACGCTGCTGCCATGGTTACGCATGGCTATGAAGCGCCACAGAAACAAACAGACGTTTGAGCATGCTCGCTGCTGATCACCTAGCTGCCACTCTCTCTCTCCCTCACACACACACATAACTGTACAGTTCTAAATTGCCTTTACGAAATTAAATATGCAAACACACACACAGATACAGTAAACACAAAATCTGCAGCACCCATCACCTACTGTGTCTTTTTCTCACTTTCTCTTTCACTCACACACACACACACAGCTAAAAATATCCATGTGCCACTCAAAATGAATCAGTTGTCTATCCCCAAGCTGCTGTCCCACATAGCCACTCAGCTGAGCTGTGTGTGAGTCTGTGTGTGGTTGTGTGTGAGAGTGGGGAAAGTGTTATTTTAAGCAGTCTGAACGTCAGGGAGAAGTAGAAAGCGAGAGAACGAGAATGAGAAAATGTGCGTCAGAGGATGTGTGTGTATGTGCTGTGTGTGAGAATTAGCATTTAGTCCCCGATGAGCGACGCAGGGACCCCTTGGGCGAATCAGTAACGGGTAAACAAATGCAGCGCCACCCTCAGGCCAATTAGTGTGGCTTTAGGAACTCCAGGAGAAAGTGAGGAGGTGGCTGGAGATGCTCTGAAGTTCCAGATAAACTGCTCTACATAATGACAATCAGAGTAATGATACTGAGGCTGCCTCAGGATAATCAGCACAATGTTTTAAAATGCTGGATTGGAGGAAAAAGAAACAAACACTACTTCCTGTAATTTCCTGGAGTACTGGAGTCCAAAACATACGATGCCTGAAAAAACAAAGAAAACGTGAAAAAAGAAAATATTTCAGCTTCTCTACTGAGGAGTCTGTGTTTTTACAGTTTATAAGTAGAACTGGTTAAAAGCATATTACTGAAGCTGCAGTGTTCTGGTCTTCTGCATGAATTGGTCACAAAAGATCTTTAATATCTTTATTAGTTTTCTAAAATGTATGTTCCTATACAACTAAACTGCAACCATGATTATGTTTTTGGTGCAAACATAATCTTTATGTTGTCAAGCAACATATTTTGTGAATTTATAAAATGTCACACTAATTAACAGAAATCAAGGAGGTGGTTGCGGTGGCCAGGCAATCTGCAGACACGTAGCAAGACCAGAGTCCCGAGGTTAGGTTTTGGCATTACAAATACTTTGGTTAGGGTTAGACACTGTTTGTGTTTAATTCTTTATGCAGACAGGGATGTTGTAGATCAGATAATTTGGTGGACAAAATATGTTGCCTGTGGACATTTAATTCATGTTGAGGATCAACGTATTTGCGACTTGTCATTTGAAAAAGGAACTAATAACTGGTTGAATCACTGCACTAATCTTAAACACTTCTTGTAGCTGTGGATTAGACCTGCACAACATTCAGGAATGACTCTGGTCATTCTTCCTCACAGAACTGCTGCAGCTCAGCCATATAATCAGGATGTCTGATGTGAATGTCTGAGATCATTCCATAGCATCTCTGCTGGGCTGAGGTCTGAGCTGAGCTAATGGTAAACTGAGCAGGTCTAAAGCAGCTCACTCCACCATGCTTCACTGTTGAGTTGCTGTTTTCTTGTTGGTATGAACTTGTCTTTACACACCACACATAATGCTTGGCTGCCACACCAGATAGACCTGAGTGGACTTCAGGAAGTGTTGTCAGGCAATAGAAGCACTTCACTGCGAAAGATTGTGAAGATTTCTATTACACCAGACCAAAATCTTTTTTGATTATTAGGTTGAAGTGCAAGATTAGATATTTTGGTTGCCTGGAAACATTTTATGTTCAGTATTAACATACTTGCAACTATAGTAGTGTTATATTAATTAAGAACATATGCTCATTATACATGCAGAAAATGTAATGTAATGTAGTTTGATAGAAGGGTTATTTACTATGTTTTTATTCACCTTCAGAAGCTAATTAGTGAAGCGGTTATAGAGTGTACTGTACAGTGTACTGTATAAACACTCCTATAGAACACCATCTAACGTGATAGCAAAGCCAGACATGCTCAAACACACAGAAAACTAAACTTGCGCTCCCAGTTCAGCCTATAATACTTAAAGCATCAGAAAATGTCAGGTTCTTTTTTGCTTCAAACTGTCGCCATGGATACTGACCCACATTTCAGCCAACATGGAGATCTGCTTCTCATTTACATTCACCTCAAATAAATTGTCATCACCCAACCTGAACCTGCATCATCTGAGGTTTGGAAGGCAGGATAAGACAGCTTTATTCTGTGATCATTAAAAATGATCCCACTCTTATGCATATTCCTAAACAAGGCCATTGCTATATATATATATTTATTACACATATATATTTGTAAATTTTACTAATGCAACTAAGGATGAATACTTTCCCTATTTGGTAGGATGTTGTTTTTTAGTCTTGTTCCTGACAGTGTCATTTTATTCAGACTTGCTATTCTTCCATATTTTATTTACATATTCTCCCTTTTTCATATTTACATGTAGTGCCCCTGTGGAGTTATTACCTGGTGCCATACCCCATATATGTAAGTGCAATTATAATGCTATGCATACCAAGTCTGGAGTAACTTAGTAAAGGCATTGATTTCCATGAAAACATACATGTTAACCTTTCAAACTGATAATCTTAGCAAGCAACTAACCATAGGAACACAAATTATATCTATTTATAATTATATATTTTTTAGGATTTTGATAAAAGAATGTAGATGATATTTTGCAACATAAAAATGTATTTAGAAAAGTCATTGTATTTTCTCAGTCTTAGGTTATCAATTGCTACCCAGAGACAGGGTGGTGCAACTGGTGGTTTTTCTCAGGAGCAGCTAATGCTAGTGCTGCTGGCTAACGTTACCCCTGTTTCCCTGAACATGGCTGTGGTGCATTCCGTACTGCAGTGGGAGCGTATCAGTAGTGGAGCAGCTTGTTGTGGTGCTGATGTGTCTTTGTAGTTAAATACTTTCTGTTCTGTGTATAGATAAAGGTCTGTAAAGGTGGTTATTAGAGTGATAAAACCACTACCTGATTAGTGGATCGCATCTTTTCAAAGCCTCCGTGCGTCTCTTTGGCAGAAAGGAGAGCCGCTTCTAGGACACTTCTGTCCGGTGGAAACACAACCAGTGATCGCTTTTTGTTTTCTTCAAGTGAGTAATGCACTCGATAATGTCAGCTGGCATGTTGTTAAAACAACAATGAACATATTATCTTAGACACACACATCCCAGCACCTCTGACCTCTACACTTATGAAGACATTTTAATAAATAAAAGCTCAGCTAAATAAAAGATCAGCTCAGTCTCACTGCATGATGGTGGAACAATGTATCTGCTGGGCCCCTGCTTGAGCATCTGTATCATTACGAGTGTGATAATTAGTCTGGCTATTGTGATTGTTAGCAGCAGTAGTTTAATAATGTTAACCCCCAGCAGAGGGTCCTCGTGCAGTCGACCTGTGTTTCTGTCAGGATCAGTGTTCAGTGCAGCATGAACAGTGTTTTAATTCTCTTTAACAATGCAGGACTGCATTAGAGATTAACATTGGAAATGTTACCACATAAGCGCATAATGTGGTTTTCACACTACACACATATACTTCACAGGTGACTGAGTATGCCACATAAAGACACTTTTTTTTGTATTGTTTCTTGAAAGTGGTGATGCTTTCATTTTGGAAACAAACTTGTGAAATGTTCAGCCAGGATTCATGGAGGCGTTCTAGCAGAACAGTTGTTCAAAAACTAAAACTGCTACATCAATGACTGAAAAGAGATCATTTCTCATTTTTCAGATTGCAGAGAAACTAAGATGAGAAACGGCATATTTATGAAGCATCTCTAGATCTAACATAGTTTTATATATTCATGACACCCACTTCTTTACAACACACATCTCTACAGTTTTCGTAGAACCCCCTCACTTGCACACACACACAACACACACACACACACACCATAATCAGCTGTCTGCTCTCCAGCGCTAAACACAGTCCACTGATATAAGATGTCATTAAACCATTAACAGCCCACTGATTATCTCTGCTCGCCTCCTTCGCTGTGGTTCTGCTTCAGCCCAAATGTTTGCTCATGTTAGTGTTACTGTGTGAAAATGATGTGCCAGCCAGTGGAGCGAGTGCTGAACACTCTGCATGTACGGCCTCACTAACATTGAGTACCTGTAAGAGATCCATCACCTACTTCCCACCAATGACAGGCAAACAGCCTTTCAAACTAAGAAATATAGGAACACATTAAGATCACAACACACTCACACCGTACATAATGGCCATTTCCATCAATTTAAAGACAACCACAAGCAACAACAGTTTGCAAACAGACATCAAAGAGGAAACCAGACAAACTAATCACACTCCATCAGCAATACAGTGCTATGTTTGATGCTAATTAGCATAACATATGTCAAGATGCCAAATACACTGGCTATGCTAGCTAAGCTAATGATGAACAGCGTAAACATTACACTTGCTTAGGCATTTTATCAATGCTGTTGTGAGTAATGTTAACATACTGATTTAATCATTTAAGGTAAAGCACATTCATTGGGGGCTCAGCTGAGAAGGACACATCCGCCTGGAGAGATTTATTTTCATTGTAGCTTAACCTGAGGCCCAGTTTACTAGGATAAATGTACTACCAAAACATTTACTTCAGTATTTGTCCCAACATAGTACTGAGAATACTCGCTTGATCACACAGAATACTGTATAGATGATATTTTCATGGGTCAGCCCAGTAGTTAGCATCATTCTGGTTCCCTCAACAAAAAACAATGGGATTTTTTATATGACTGAGACTATTCAACTGTGCTATCATGTGACATCACGTGAGTGGATTTAGAAGGAGAGAGAGAACATCTCTATCGTCTCTAACAGAACAGCCTATTGCAACAATAGCAGACCATGGAGACTTAAAACAATCCCACACTAAACTAATAGTAGTGGCACTTAATCTTACATATAGTTCAAGGTAAAGTCAGCTACGATTATGGCATCTATTATGTTTTTGACTTAACAGAAACTATTGCAGGATATTGACACAATGTTTTACAGCATTTTAGTGAAATTAACAGATCAAGATGTTAAACTAGTTTACTAGTGTTGGCTATCAGTTTTTATTAATTACATGCCAGTGGAACTCTGTTACCATATATACACCTAGATGTCGCATCAGAGTTTGTGACCATACTGGATTTGGATGCTCAGGTGAAAGGAAATGGCAAAGCCAAGCAATAAGGAATAACATTTCACAAGGGCGAAGGATAGAGATCGTAATATCAGCTGCAAATTCAGTGAGTTATAAAGATTGTGATTATGAATAAACCTCTGCCTTCAAACAAATATATACATTAGGAGGTGTGGATTCCCTCATCCAACATGGCGGTCCAGCTTACGTAACTAATGGACAGAAGCAGGTCTGGTGGCATCTATGTGTATCTATAGTCACCAACACTAAGCTTTCTGGATTTGCAATTTTGTGGCAATTATGCAACATGTATAAAACAAGTATAAAAAGTTAAAATGCTTTGAACATCACACCAATTCAGAAGAAAAAGAGCTCACACATCTGCATTTTTCATCATCTCAGTCACCACCTTTTACTTTCTGGGGAAAGTTTTTACACAGCAGCTTCTTCACAACCACAAGGTCTGAGCTGCAGCTGAAATCTGGCCACATCACAGCTGGAGGTAAACGCTGTCGCCCCCAAAAACAACACAGAACCAGATTTTTACAAAGGAGAGATAAAAGGATGGATGGAGGCAGGACGGAAGAGGGAGTGAAAAAAAGAAATGAGGCGCGTGTCTGATGGAAGGCATCGAGCGAGGAGGAGGTGGGGGAGGAGGGGGTTTCTAATTTGAGAGGCGAAATGAACGGGAAAGAGTCGTGTGGAGAAACAGGTCGGAAAAAAGAGAGGATGGTGTAAAAAAAGACGAGAAATGCGGAGGAATGCGAGAGAACGAATGGGTGATAACTAACCGTATGCACAAACACCATCTGCATTGTTCCTTCTCCCTTTCGTTTCCATGTTCACACACATTTTCATCACCTCTTCTCTCTCCTTCTCTTCGTACACCCACTTGTGCACAAAAAATACCCCTGAAATTATCCGTCCTCCTGCGGTTGCACAGAAACACAAAAAATGCAAACGCACACTGGGGTGAGTGAATGAGCCAAAAAGAGTGCTTATCTCTGCTGCAGCTGCCAGTCCATTCATATCACCATAATAACTCTGAATGATTCTAATGAGGAATACACACCATGAATAGACCAGGATGAGACTGTCTGTATATGCGTGTGTTCTAAATGTGTAGAAGAAGTAATAAACATAATAAATAGGCCAGGATGCAATGCATCATTTGCAATAAGTGCAAGTGTGTTGCTGAGTGTATGAATAAACACAATGACTAATCAGAGAGAGAGAGAGAGAGAGAGAGGATGGCTAAACGAGACAGTAAGACATTTACTTTACAGGAAACTTATTTTACATTAGAAGAAATAACTTATCGACTCAAAACTTCAAATAATGCATTGACCTGTTATGCAAGAGACCAATTTAAAGCTCCCAACGCAAAGATTGTTTCTTCTCTTTCTTTAAAAGGAGAAAAACAAATCAGTTCTGTCTCATTTCTAATTAACCAGATTCTTTCTCTTGCTAAAGTTCCTGCCTGCAGGGTTAAATAATCAGTATCAAAACTTTAATGAGGTGATTTAACTGTTGCTCCATCAAAGCCTGAGAAGTACAGTTCATGTAACTACAGTTTTTACAGTAATTAAGATACTTTCTGTGAGTCGAGCAACATTAGTACACATGCGGCTTCCTCTTTCGTTTAAACAGAAAGCCTTCAGACTAGCCTCTGATTCACTGTCTGTGACTCACACTGAGCATTTATTTCATCTAAAAATAACACGATCCTGTTGATATTCTAAGATAAACCGTTTAAAGTAACACCTATTAGAACTGACACCATTCATGGTTGAAGTTAAGTTGTTAATAGCTCTCTCTAATGATACACGGCTGTAAACCACCTCAGTACGTGTAACTTTCATTCAGTTCAATCAAATGGGAACCAAATAATACAAAAAAAAAAAATGTAAAATTGAATGAAAAACACATATGTACATAAATACTTTAACAAAGATGTTTTTCCACAAGGCTCTAATATTTCATAGAGAGAGACAACATGTACAAGTAGAGGAGTCTTGCCCAGAAGCAGCCGATCTTCATAAATTAGTCCAAGATCATAGCAATGGCTAATCCAGAAAGTCACAAAAATAAAAAAGAAGTAAAGAAATCCAAGGAACCGCAGGCCTCTCTCACTTGAGTAAATGCTTTATCCTGGTTATCCTGGTAGAAACCACCCATGGGAGAGTGATGAGGTGAAAACCACTTGTTAATCTGTCACAACACATTTACAGAAGATGACCCTCACATCAAAGCCAAACATTGTGTGGAGACAGAGTGCTGTTACATCTGGAGTAACAGAAACACAGAAAACAACATTATACCTACAGTCAAACATGGAGGTGGCAGTGTAATGCTGTGGGGATGCTTTATTGCTTCAGGGCCAGGGTGACTTGCCATAATTGAGGGAAGCATGAATTCCACGCTCTACCAAGGAATCTTGAGGAGAACACCAGGTCATTGGTTCAGAGCTGACCCTGCTAGTATTTCCCCTCTACCAAACCCTGTGGTTTTCAGAAAATGCTGTACAGATGTACAGTGTTTAAGTGTTTGTAAGGTCTTTAGCATAACCTGTTCATACCATAGACTAATCAGGTTTTTGCCTGGCAGCTGTTCTGACATGACAATCTACAGTGTGTTAATGTATGGAGCCACGATCAGTCTTCTGTGATCCACACAGCAACGTTACAGAGATATTCCCTTCTAAAACAATATGGTTGTTTGCTCTCACGAACCACCTGTTACCCACCGCAGCTGAAATCCACCCACCCTGACGGGTTGGTGGGTGTTGATGTCAAGCCCTGAAGACGCTGGCGGTAATTGTATCTCTGACAAGAAAGCCCAGGGACTCTCACTCTCAAACCGTCTTCTGACGGCTGATGTCCATGAAAAGTTGTTTCTGTCATACTTCGGATCTTTAGAAAACAAACAGGCTCGTTCTGCCTTGGTTATCAGGTTCCTCTCAGTGATAGCGACTTTCACCAAGTTGACAAGGGGATGTGGGATGACAACATCTCCCAGTATTGTGTGGGATGTTGTCATCCCCTATGAGCTACAGACACAGTGATGAGAAGACAGACCAGGACCTTTACAGATGAAAAATGAAAGAAAGATCAAGTGGAAAGAACTGTATAACAAATACATGGATGGAAACAGCATAGAACATCCAGCATGTACTTCTTCTATGAGCATGTGTGTGCTGTGTATGTGTGTATGGAACTGCTTTCTAGTTGTGTAATGCAAAGGTAATTAAAAAGAACAACTCATTAAGAGCAAGACACACCCATCACATTTGTGTCTCTCTCTTCCACAAACGCACACTTCACTGTTCAATGCCTCATCTGTCATACACACTTGTATGGATACAACGTGTCTTTTTACACACACACACTTCATTGATTTTCATTGTTTCATCCATCCATCTTTCTGACAGTCACTCCTCCCATCCTATGACTCAACTCCCCAATGTATACGTGTGTGTGTGTGTGTGTGTGTGTGTGTGTGTGTGTGTATTTGTATATCTGAGGCGCACAGTTTATTCAGAGCTCTCTGCAGACGTTTTTAACACAGCAAAGTGGGTTGAATTTCTTTGTGATGACTGACAGCTTGATGGGTGGGTTGGTTTGAGAAGAGGTGCGTCACAGCTGAATGTGAATAAATGTGTTTATCATGCTGTGAACTGGAGACTCGTTGACCATATTCAACAAGAGTGTAATTCTTTATATCCTCAACAATCAATAGTTTTACCTTACCACTGAATCAAGTGACTACATTTATTGTCAAAGGTGTCTCATAAAGCCAAGAGCCACGGAGAATTATTACTGACTGCAGCTCTATGAGCCTTTTTGCCTCATAAATTTGGTTTTACGACACATTTAAGCTCATCAGTCCATCAGCAGCTGTTTCCAGGAAGAAAAGACCAAATCATAGCTAAAAGGAAAATGAGCATGGGATATATTGTTCACTCAAGGTGACAGAAACCTTGTGTGCTTTTTCTGACACATCTCCAAATGTATCAGAAAAAGCACAAACAGACTTCCATACTTTCAACCTCAAATAAATGCTAATGTGGATTAGTGGTTTTTGGTTTAATAATCAGTCAACTCTAAGGGACAGGAAATGATGTTATTACTTTTTTATTTTGACACACTTTATTAGTGCTTCAGGGGTAAATTTGTGTGGACAGGCAGCTATAGGTTCGGTCAAGGGATCCAGTTCAGTGTCTTATCCAGGGTCCTTTTCATGTGGCCTGGAAGATCCAGGAGTCGAACCACTGACTCTGTGCTCATGGCTGACTCTTATGCTGAGTCTGCTTGTGAATACCACACTTACACTGTGTTTATAAATGAAAACCACACCTCCTTTCTCGTGCCATTTATTGGCTTCCAGGTTTGCTAACACCGTACTACAGTCTAGTGTTTCACTCAAATTGTATGTTCAATAAAGATATTAAAGATACTCACTGTGTTTTATCATCTTAGACAAAACAAGTCACATGCTGGAGTTAGTCAACTGTCAGCATGTAAATAATAGGAACTTTATACTGTGATCTTACAACACCGCCGTTTAATGTTTGACAGCTCGTTTTTGAGATGAACAATCATGAAGCAACATCAGCATTCTTTTGGTGTAGCATCACGTTTCTGGTCACTTTGCTGTTTATTGTTCCTGACGGAAAAACAAGAAGCATAATGTCATAACTTCTGCTCTTACAAACATTCTGCTGATTCATGCTTGATGTACTAAATGTTCTCCCCCCAACTTTGGAGAACCTGGTCAAAGTCACAAACTATGTGTGTTGAACGTGACTGGTGTGAAAAAAGTGATTTTCCTGCCGTCATGTGTTTTCTGACTCCCCCTACTGAAATACAGGCTACCGCCACCTGCTGGTATGGAGTTATTTCTTCTCACAGATGTGCTGGCTGCTGGTTGTAATGTAGTATTTATGGTGTGTTCAAGTGCCACAAAGGCCACATAGGGTACTGCTACAGTCAGTTGTGTGATATACATAGTAACTTGATCCATTGTTAATATAAAAATACTATTTAGCAAATACAGTACAAATCAACATCACTCTAGTAACCAATTTCCAATTCGTACAATCAGTATTTTCATTCCCCTTTCAGGCAAACGTCTTCTCATAAGTTGAACATGAAAATCAAAGTCAATAGTTTAATAAAATGATGCCTTTAAATTGGATGTCATGGGACTGTGGCTTCTTTTATATTAGGTATTGGTAATAAAATGTTTCCATGCTGTATATTGGAAACACTTTACAGTGTATAGCAGTCCAACACTGCAGATGTAGGTTTTAGTTCTCAGTTGTTTAGGGAGAATTATATTTGTGTGTGTATGTGTGTGTGTGTGGCCAGCAGAGGGAATGCATTATGGTAATCAATGTCCTTACTTTGATGGTCATACAAGATCCGTGTGTGTGTGTGTGTGTATGAGATACTGCTGACAGTCAAGTATCTGTAGCCAGGAGTCACATCCTCA
>OMLM01008057.1:0-14410 GCA_900302695.1 Helostoma temminkii
TCTATAGTGTCAAAAGCAGCACTGAGATCTAACAAGACAAGAACAGAGAGAAAACCGTTGTCTGAAGCTAATAGAAGATCGTAAGTGACCTTCACCAGAGCTGTTTCTGTACTATGATGTGCTCTAAATCCTGACTGGAAATCTTCATACAGATTACTCCTGAGCAGGTGGTCACGTAATTGCTTAGCAACTACCTTTTCAAGAATTTTAGATATGAAGGGCAGATTGGATATTGGTCTATAATTAGCTAAAATCCCAGAGTCAAGGGATGGTTTTTTGAGTAGTGGTTTAACTACAGCAAGTTTAAAAGCCTGTGGTACATAGCCTGTTAGTAGAGATGAGTTAACCTGATCTAACATGAACATGCTGATTAAAGGTAAGACTTCTTTGAGCAGTCTAGTTGGGATGGGGTCTAAGAGACAGGTTGATGGTTTAGATGACTGTTTTTATATCTGTTTTTACAATGAAAAGGCACCACTGGCAGCAATTACAACCTCTAGTCTTTTTGGGTATGACACAACAAGCTCGGCCAGGTTGGATGGGGGCCATCAAATTAGAGAACTGAGAATTATGGAGCCCACTGTGCTATTGGAAACCTCCAGTGCAGCAGAATTTTGTGTGGTCTTCATTAAGATCTGTACCTTGTAATAATCCTGCCTCTGACTTGTTGTTTTTGCTCTGACAAGCAGCTGTGAGGCCTTCGATAGAAAGGTGTGTACAATCATCACGTTACTGCAGGTTGACTACAATCAAGGTGTGGAAACATCTCAGCAAAGATTAAGAGAAATGAGACATTACTAAATTTTGTTTTCACACTATCATTATTGGGGCACTAAGTGTA
The DNA here is from genome assembly GCA_900302695.1 of Helostoma temminkii. Taxonomy (NCBI): domain Eukaryota; kingdom Metazoa; phylum Chordata; class Actinopteri; order Anabantiformes; family Helostomatidae; genus Helostoma; species Helostoma temminkii. Next base: position 842 of record OMLM01008057.1, read on the forward strand.
GATTAATGAAACAAATAAATTTAAAAGATTTTCAGGCTGCAACATAGCAAAACTGAAGAATATGAATGCATGTGAATACTTTCTGAACCCACTTTCCTTCAGAGATTTATGGATGGTGAAAGAGCTGATAACTTATGGCCTCACAAATGCTGACCAATGTAGAGCAAACACTGATTTAAATAGTAGACTGTACCACAAACCAGTACCTCACTGGCAATGGCACTGATGCATTCATCTGCTTCCAGTAATTTGATATAGTTACACTACCTTCTGGAAATTAACTTCATGTGCATTGTTTCAAAATGTTGGCTTGTCCTGGTGCAACTGAGTCAGAGAAAATGACTTACAATGCAAAAACAATGACTTATTATATGCAAATATGACAATGAGGCACATATTTATAAAGCTTTAAAGGAGAATAAAGCTTGTAGAGGGTGTTAAAAGGCCCAGGTTCTGTGTGACTAAACAATTTCAACTGGAATATGTTTGAAGATACACATTTGATCTTGGCTGACAGTTGTCACTACAGAGACTAGAACTAGACGGATGCATGGATGGAATACAAACCATACATGCCTGTGGAGGTTTTCCAGCATGATATTAAATCCCAGATGGTTTTCATTTTCATTTTTTTCATGGCAGAAGCAATATCATGATTTTATATTCTGGAGTACAGTTTATCTGTCTACATACTGCATTAGAAAAACGTTTTGAGTTGAACAGTCAAGCTAACAGCAAACAGCAGGAAATAGCTTTCTAGTCTTATTGACATCATTGATACATTAAAGAGATACATTGAACAGCTAATTTTAAGTTCCCGTTTCCATTGGTTTTATATAGAAATAATCAATTAGGCTTTCTGTTACTGTTTGTTGTAGGTTTCTTGTGTATGCACCTGAGTACTATTCTATATATACATTTTTTGTTGCAGTGTTGTTCCTGTGGTATATACTATGTTGTGGCAAATATTAAAGCAACATAAGCAACCAAAAAAAGTTTGAATATTTTTTTGATTTTAAAATGCGCACACACACATCTAATGTTTAACCACAATCTTCTCCATAAATCTTCCAAACTGAGTGACTGACTACTTCATGCATAAAGGTCCTTGTAGAACAAGTCATTTTAATCTTACACAGTTGACTTTGTTTGTGTTGAAGAAAGCTCTAAGATTTGGAGAATATGTTCCAGTATTGTCAGTGCTGGGAGCAGTGCAGAGCGAGGGCGTGGCCAGGTAAGTGCAGGGAGAGACAGACTGAAGGAACATAGAAACAAAGAAACTTAAACAAAGACCTAAACCATGACATTCTCACGCCCAAACTAGAGAAGTCAAAACCCATCTCTGTTAGTGTATACTGCCCTCACAACTCTACAGCTAGAACACTGACCTCTAAACAAACAATGCTGAAAAATGAATATTTGCTGACCCTGCTCAAGGTTCACAGTCCAGTTTGTTACTTAGATACTACACTAGATACAGTCAATTTGGGGTTTTTCTTCCTAACAAACTTCAGTTAATCATTTGATTATGTTGTGCAAAATGTCCCTTACTTGATGTTTGTTGGTTTGTTCCCGACAGGGACTAAACCAGTGACCAGCCTGAGGCAGTGTTTACCGTCTGCAACAATCGGGCATGCTAACGCTGCTCTGTAAACATCTGGTTGCACAAAAAGAAAAACTTCCTCCTCGCGTCTGTTAAGAACATGTTTGTGTTTCCTTGAGTCAGAAAAACAGAACACGCCGTTTGTTTACTGTCAAAACTTAAACTGCAGGAACTCCTGCCAATGTCAAATTCCATTGATTTGTTTTATAGTTTGTCCTGTTGATCGTGTGTGAAGTTCCTGTTTTGTAGGCTTCATCTAGAGCACACACAAAAAGCAGTATCGTTTTTATACTGCAACAACATTACATGGTATTAAAACATTAAAACAGAGAAACTGTTCGATTTTTTAAAGATTTTAGTGTTTTTCTTTGTTTTTTAGAGCAGGAATGTGAATATTTTGGTGGTTAGAGCCCAAAAGAAGGATTTTTAAGACCAAAGGATAATATAGAAATAACTGTCATGAACCAAAATGCCTAAACAGAATGTGTTTCTGTCACATGATCACAAAAAAGTTTCTACACAAACCAGACATTAGCAGATACAAAAAACAAATACTGCCACCTACTACAGAAAACCTTTTAAAATCAGCTTCCTTAAAAGTAGGTCAGATTCATCTATAAATGATCCTGTTTTACAACAAACAGCTGTGACTAAGAACATAAACACCGGCTCTTAATTAACATTTCCTTCTTTGACGTCAACATTAGATAAGATTCATTCTGAGCAGGTTCTTCAGAGTATGATGAAATGTGTCTTTTCTTCCCTGAGGCAGAGCGAAATCGGAATCAAACTTTCTGATCTTCAGGATGTGCTGCTTGACTCACAGCTGCTGTCTGTCACAGTGGAGACTGCCAGACCTGCTGAAAACCCATCGCAGCTCTCTTAATCTGCTCGTAGCTCACAAACATCACAATGTTCCAGGATCCGAGACGAAGGAACGAAGGCATGAATCTAGAGAGAAAGGGAAATTTATACTTTTTGTTAAATGTCAAACATTTAACCAGTTGTTCTATGGATTCGGATATTTCTTTATTTACTATTTATTTACTGCCATCTACAACACCCACCCCTTATAGAAAGCTGCTGGTCCCTCTTTAATCAGCATGGTTAAAGCACAGTTAGTGGCGCCGTTGTACTGCCCGGGCACTGAGTTCATGAAGCGTGTCTTTACCACATCCACTGGAGACGCTACGATCGTGGTGCAGAAGCCTGCTGCGAAGGCTGCGGTGAAGTGACACGGCACGTTGTCTGTGGAAAACTAAATTTTACTACAGACTACACAGATGAACTTTCCTCTGCTTGTAAATAACAAAAAGAGGAGTGACAAGAAACAAGGCGTCTGCAGCTGATGACTCCATTTGAAGGATTTACTCTCACCTGTCATCAGGTTGTTTTTTAGGATGAGCTCTTTGATGGTGTCATATGTCACCAGCTCGGAGCAGTTGACGATGGCATTACGGGCTATATTTGGCAGACAACCTGGAAAAACAGGTTGAAGCAATAACGTTAAACCTCAGTAACCAGAGCATCTCACAGATTCAGCATCGTGAGCCTGCTGAACTGCTGGAAGCCATGTAGACGATCTGAAGAGAGGATCAGAACGAGTGCAGCAGAAGCCGAAGTATCAGTATTTAAAAAGTGAAAGGATATAATTCCTGCATGTTTTATGCAACATTTTGACAAAGTACATAAATTAAAGCCAACATTTAACACTAACTACAGCTCGACTGTTCCATTTCAACTGTACCACAGTCTAAACACTCTGTAGAACTGCTCTACAAGATCTAGTCAGTGGAGTTCCCCTTTAAATGTGGACAGATTGTGGTTTTGGTTGTCTTGCAACATAGCTGATTGTACTAAATGTAAGTAAAGCCAACTAAGTCATTCTTTGACCTTTCCAGAGCCCTTTAACACCCTCGTCTCTGGCGATGGTCTTGTAGGCTTCGATCGTGCTGCTGTATCTTGACACAGAGCTGCTCTCAGGCAGGCGGACCTGAGCCTGGAACCTGACCTTCACCACGTCAGTGGGCTGAGCGAAGGCCACTGCCATGGCCCCCGTGGTGCAGCCTGCCAGGAGCCGAGTCCCGATTCCAACATCTGTCATTATAGAACACATATTGTGACATGGATTTATAACATTACCCATCATGTATTAATCTGTTCAGAACATTTCTAATTCTGTCTGTGTTGTGCAGATTATTCACAGCATCACAAAACATTTTCAGTCACACAAGTGCAAACAAGTTTTCTAAAGATAAATTTGATTTTTAAAGTGATCAAGTTGCATCAGCAAACACAACGTGCCACTGAAACACGGGACTGATAATGACCTTGTGTAGAATCACCATGATGATGGTTGTTTACAACATTTCATATTAGAAAGACTTTAATCTCAGAGTTCAGTTTTCTGTGGTGGCCCTCATCCTCTTCTGGACATTTATGATCAACCTGAGCTCATGAAATCTGCTTTTACAAAAACAGTGAAGTTTCTAACAGACCCAAAGTGAAATGTACTAATATACAGTGTGTACTCACAATACAATCTACTTATGGTACTGGTTCTTCATTTATTTCTCTTTTTTTAGTTTAGTTACTATATCTACAGATCTACTGATATTATTTTATGGGTAAGCAATTAATAATAATAGATGCCTTATTAATTCCCTTGTCTTTGTGGACAGGCTGCCCCTTTGAGGCACCAAGGGTCAGGGGTACAATGTCTTTTTCAAAGATACTTTGATATGTGGCCAGGAATCCAGTGTACTGGGAATTGAACCCACAACCCTGGGATTTGTAAAAAACTGCTCTACCAACTGTGCCACTGTGCCACTGTCACTGCTAAAACCACAGAATATTGTACTGCTGTGGGACAGAAAGATGTTCACAGAGGGTTTAACTAGGTATAGTTATATGCGCCTGGGATGAGGATGTCAACTGGTGTGCAGACTGGAACAGAACAGAACTGGAAGTCTCTCTAACAGGTAATGATGTTCCAGTGGTGAAGGTGAGGAACAGATACGGCCTCGGGCATAAACACAGAAGCCTAAAAGAGGAATGTGGCCAGTGCCCTAGATTCTGGAGCTGTCTGATGTACAGCTTGTTCAGAGAACGCACAGGTGTCATAGTATGTTGTGTTTCTACAGTGCAGGTAATATTTCTGACAGCTGGGGGCAGAGTTTGAGCTTCACTTCCATGAGATCACTACTATCACCTTTACTTACTTTCTGATCCACTGGTGTAGAACTGCTTCATGGTGTCATACAGGCCGATGCGGACTGAAGCGAAGCTCATTTGTCTCTGGAGCCCAGCCACCAGTCCATTGTACAGACTCCTCGGGCCTTCGCTCTTCACCATGGTGAAGATGGTGCCAAACACACCTCTGTATGTAGCTTTCTGCCCTCCCAATATGGGCTGTGATTCACCTTGAATCTGATAAAAGCATTTAACGTGTTCAATTCCTCAGCACAGTGTGAATCGAGGCTGCTAAAATAACACATTTCTTATTCAGTTTAGATGCAAAAATCAGTCTGTTCTTGATGATCACTGTTTTTACATGTAGCAACATGCACTTGTCAGGTTTTACCAGCCTGAGGCAGTGTTTACCTTCTGCAACAATCGGGCATGCTGTAAAGTCTTTGACACTATTTATCCCACAGTATAAGGTACACAAATTTAACTTTACAGTGAAAGTCATTTATGACACGTTACGAAAATAGATAATTTATACAGATGACATGAAATATACTGTAATAGAAGCTGTTAAGGGAATACATGATGGATCCTCACCTGCAGTCTGACTTTGGCTGTGTCCAGAGGGAAGGTGACCAGGTCGGCCACACATCCAGCTGTCCCAGCTGAAAAGATCTTGACAGCGGTTGTAGGGGTCAGATCAGCAGCGCCTCCACCAGCCATGATCAGTGGTTAAGCTCAACAAGGTATTACGCACAAAAATCAGAAAGCAATGGGGCAGCTTCTGTTCTGTGTCCACGTGAAAAACATCAGCCTACTAATTCAACTTAAATATCTGCATGTCCGCTCCTGACTTCATCTCCGAACCAGGTGGTCAAGTTTCAGGTAGTGAAAAGTTGCTCTTAAAAACCTTATGCCCTGCTGTTTTGCCTTTAGCCATAAAAAAGATCCTAACTACCATAACACATTTATATCTAAGAAGAAACAAAACCCCAGAAGCCGGTCTCCTCACACAACCACGCAGCAACGTAAACACCTGACAGGTAACAGACGCGCCCCGGGCCCTACTGTGCTGCACCGCCCCGCGTCACAACCAGACACCACATACACACAGCTGCTTCACTGCTACTGAATCATCAGCAGTTGCAATATGTCTCACAGTCTACAACACACCCAAGACAAGTAGAATACCTCACCTGTTTATTCAAAGTGTTACTGTGCTAATCTGATGTTGGTGAACTGGTTCTGACTCGTGCTTAAAGTTACAGCATTTAGTTTGTTGTTAAGGGCTTTTTGTGTACTCTCACGAGAAAGAAGCAAGTATACTAGTAGTATACTTGTTTTAAACTGAAAGTAAGCAAGTATACTGTCAGTCTACTTGTTATGTACTTATCAGAGGTAAACTAGACAAAGTTGTATTTAAGTATACAGAAAAGTATACTTGGCCTACACTTGTACTTAAACTCAGATCTACTATGCTTCAGTTCAGTAACATGAGAGGAAGCCATACTGCATGGAAATGTTTAACAAATATTTTACCATAATTCAAAAGTCTACTTTGATCAACTACTGAGAATAAAGTTTCACTTCTAGAAAACATATTAAGTTCAATTTTGGAACTGGCAGACAACCTGGAAAAACAGGTTGAAGCAATAATGCTAAACCTTAATAACCTTAAGCAGAAATTAGCTTTTTAAAGTTTTCAAGTTGCATTAAACAAGGTGCCACTGAAACACGGGACTGATAATGGCCTTGTTTAGAATCACCATTATGATGGTTGTTAACATTTCATACAACGTGTACACTGCTTTTATATTAAAAATGTTTGCTGTAAGGATAGTTTACTTATCTTTAACCTTTATTGCTTTTATTTTTAAAACCTTTACTTTACACATTAGAATCAGTTTACTTGCCATAGTGTGAGCTTTGTGCAACTGATGAATCCTGGTGATATTTAAATTAGTAGTTCAAAACCAGAGGTATAAGTAGTGTGCTTAAGTAAAAATTTGAAATTTATTTGTACCTTACAGGGGTATTCTCATTTTATGTTACCTTTACTCTATTTTAAATCAGAGAATAAATCAGAAAATATAGTATTTTTACTTCACTACATGTATTCTACAGCAGCTACTAGTCACTTTCAGCAGGTTTAGATTCTAGTAAAAACTACCATAATGCGGATTTATCATATATAGATTAACCACTGTTACTACCTAAGGTGGCTAAAATCAGCTCCTCCTCTACCCACTGCTGTTCTGGTTCCACAGTCTGTAGGTAACAACAACAGCATCACATTCAAAACTGTTTAAAACGTGCAGTAATTTTACTTTTGTACTTTAAGTCAGAAAAAACTCAGAGCTAGTAATTATTACTTTTACTTGAGTAGAAAAGATAACAGGTACTTCTACTTGTAGTAGAGTATTTTTCTAGGCAAATACTTGCAACTTTACTTGAGTATTAAGGTTATTTAACCATCTCTGAAAACCACATATTATTGCATTCTGATGAGAATTCACAAAATTATGGAAACTGTGCAACTCATATTGAGTAGAAGCCTGTAATTATACTTTTTCTCTTTCTTTACATGTACACTTAACAAATTAAAGTACTGAGTTCTTCTCGTTTTGCTATTAACAACTATTAACAAACACAAGAAATGATGTCAGAAAACCTGTTCAGTCCAAAGACAGCACTTCAGAACAAAAATCTAAATGTAGCGCGATTGATCAAGAAAAGGGTTCCAGTGTTGAAAACAGTAAACTGAAATATTTATTTATAAAAATAAAAATATTACATTTAATTTACATGATCTTTTGTAGGCTGAAACCACTGAACAGTAAAAATATACAAAATATGACCAGCAACCAAAACCACATGCTAATTACTCTCATCAAAGTTAGCTGCAAAGATCTTTGCTATTCTCTCAGTTTCTTTTTTCATGGATGAAGGTGACATGTTAGGACGCTGTCGAGGACCTCTGCGATGAGGATTGTTCTGACCTGAGGAGCTTCTGCCCTGGAAAGCAAAGACCAAAAACACAACTGCAGAGTAAGAGCTGTATCAATAATAGTGTAATATATAATTAACCAATCTCTGCTTGGAAAAGGCATCTTAGAACCTTCCAGTAGCTGTAGACTGATTTCTAATCTTCAATTTTTTTAAGAGTTAAGAGTTTGCAACAGTTTGAGAAATTGATAAATATGCAATTATCATATTTTCTTTATTCAACTAACAAGTTTGAAATGTTTCAGTCTGCTTTCAAGTCTACTACAGTTCAGAGAAAGCCTTAGTAAAAGTAGTTCATTATATCTGGACAAACAGGTTTTAGATACATTACAATGTATTCAAACCTCTAAATTAGCTCATGGTGTTTTCCAAGGAATGATTTTAAGACCACTAATCTTTATACACTGACAAGTTTTCAAACACAATAGCATTACTAGATTTTTACACTGAAATGTGAAAAAAAGAAAGAAAAGCTAAAACACAGAAAACATATTCCACATTCATCCGTAACATTATTGGCAGTTTAACCATATAAAACTAGAGTAATTACCAGCCATTTGCTAGTCAATCAGTGTTGAACTTAAAGCCTTTCCAAATGTTTTTTTTCTTTCTTCTGTGGATGCTTTAAAGTTGATCACACATTGCCTCCCCAGGTATTAAAACATTTAAAAATGTTTAGTAAACCAATAACTGTAAATTAGAACTAAAAATGACCAAAAAAAACTACTTTCTTTAGAACAGGACGGCAGCCCTTAAGACTGGAATATGATCTGGTCTGGTGTTGGAAAATTTGGTGCATTTTTTTCAGTACAAAAAACTATAGAATTTTAATTAAAATACAAAAGTAATTTTATTGTGTATTTACTGTGACAAAGCGTGCCTCCGCTATTCAGTTTGAAGCTGTTTTAAAACTACATTGGCCAAAGTGAAACTCTGATCTATCTATGATCTATTAAAGTCTATTCTCTTTATTATTTATCACATTATTTTAAACTATCGTGTCCATGTCGGCATCCTGTAGGAATCAAGACTGGGAGTATGAAAGATTTAGGAACAGTGTGTGTATGTCAGATTGTATAACAGTGGGTAGAGCTCAACCTCTTAATTGCACACAAAAGTCTTAAATTACAGGCCGAATTAAGTTGGTACACCGTGTCTCTGCTCTTGACAGGTCTCTATTCAGCACCATGTGAATTGTAAAAATCACACACTACACACACACACATTTTAACTGTCTACAAATCTATATGTCTAACTGATATTGTTTATCCAGTGTTTTCTGAGAACTTGGTATAAGTAATAAAATTCTACAACGTATAAAGACTATGAGCTGTTTACAAATACTCACCGGGTCACTTAGCGACTGCGAGAAGGAAGGAGCTAAACGTATCGCTCTCAGAGACGCCTCCAGTTGCTGAGAGGGAAGGAAGAAATTGGGGACTTCCACAGGAGCTGTGCTTAATGTAGAAAGTTAAAGCAAATGCATGGATCATGATGGTACCGAACAGGCCAGTCAGCATCAAAGATTTGTGAGCTAGTCCCAGAATTATATTTTAAAATTCCCCCGGTAATGTCACAGTAACAGGTAAAGACTATTTCCTTTTATTCCCTTCGGTCTCTCCTTTTTTTCCTTTTGGCTCTGTACATTTCCAAATGTATAGTTTCTCTCCAGACTTCCAGACTACATTTATTTTGCCTCAATTTGTGCATCTCTGAATAAATATGCATGTATTTGGAGCTGTAACGTTATATGCTATAATGTGTGTTGCTGTTGTATTGCACTGCATTATTCAGAGACGGTTCCTGTTCCTGAGACTTGGCCTCGCCTCACTGACAGAAAATGGTACCAACACAGGGACATAATTCACATCTGACCTGAACAACTACAACTACTACTACAGATCAAGGATATGGTTTGAGCTGTGAATCTTGATCCAGGGACCAAGAGGTATCATGGGTATCTGTGGCCTTCTGCAGGATGGATGATGGACCTGCGTCTCCTGACCCCGTGTTGAGGCTGCTGGGCTCCTCTGCTCGTCTCTCATCTAAAGTTCGTAGCGTCATTTCATCATCTCTCTCTGTGTCTGAAGAATCTGCTGAACCATTAAAACTGTCACTTTCCTCTGGTTTGGAGGCAGCGGATTCCAGATTTACCATCTGCCTCCTCACGTCCTCGTCTCGGCTCGGTTCTTGCTCCTCCAGTGCCTCCAGGCTCTCTAGAGAGGCGAGGTCCGGGTCTGTCATGATGCTGGTCCATGGACTGGTTTTGTCTGTCAAAGAGGTCACTTCGTTTAGATGCCTTGGCTTCACCACAACCTCTTCATAATCTCCATCGTCGTCGTCATCATCATCATCAGCTTGCTTGTGCTGTCTGCACCCTCTCCCATCTTCATCTTCATCTGTCCTCTCTTCATTTTCACTCTCAGACACAGTAACCCTGTGGTTCCGTCTGTCCTCCTCGTCCTCAGGCTCAGAGTCCGTCTTTGGAAGAGGAGGCAGAGGAGACACGTCATCCTGGGAGGAAACTGAAGCTCTGTGCGGACTGGGGATACTCTCTGAGATGGTTTGATGGTTCTGCTCTCTAACAAAGGAAGATCTGCTCTGGGGGTCAGAGGGAATCGTTTCAAGGTTGTGTCCTCGTAGACCTGGATGAAAAGGACGATAAAGATTTAGCACCACACCCTCATTTATTTTGTTTCTTTTTTTTTATTGCACTCTTTTTGTTAGTTATCACAATAATGCAACTACCTAACCAGTACTGTACAGCTGCAACAATTATTCATTCATTCATCTTCTATACCGCTTAATCCCCGCAGGGGTCACGGGGGTGCTGGAGCCTATCCCAGCCAGCTTACGGGCGAGAGGCGGGGTACACCCTGGACAGGTCGCCAGTCTATCGCAGGGCCACATATAGACGAACAACCATTCACACTAGCTGCAACAATTAGTTTAATTTAATAAACTAAATAGTGAATTGTTAGAAACTGAATCAGCAGCTATTCTGATAATCAATTTAGTCATTTAAGTCATTGTTCAAGCAAAATTCTTAAGTATTAGTATTTTCAGCCTTTTAAATAACCTTAAATGTTACAACTGCAACTGCAACAACAATCTTCTTGTATCTTTAATTAAATTATTTAATATGAAAGTGAAAAGCGAAAAATGTCACACGTCTCACAGTACGAGGAGACATCCTTAAAGTTTTGTCTGATCAAATCTTTGATCTCAGTTTATTAAGTTATTCTGTTCATTATCACAGGTTACAAATAAAGGCATAAAATCCTGATATTAGGTAAAGGTTTGATTTTTCTTTAAAAATGACCAAAAATATATATATATATATTTATATATTCAATCAAAACATTTGCACTTGATTACCTGACCAATGTTGGCTGCTCTAGACAAAGCAATAAATTGATGAATTAAGAAAATGATCAGCGGAGTAATTGTTATTAAAATAACTTAACTACAGTCCTAAGTAACGAAGAGTAACTTGATTTAAATAGCAGGTGACAGTAACGCTTTATTCTCTTAACTGACATATTGTCACTGCTGAAATACCAGAGGACAGAAGAAATCTGTTGGTTTTCATGGCTTAAAGCCAAAGTAAACTCAAAAGTTCTCCCACAAAAGCTGGGTAAACTAGAACAAGATTTACCTGCTGAAAATGAGTTTTAAATTATAAAATGGTTAATGTCTGTTTAAATGTCAGTTTGGTTGTTAGATTCTATGTCAGGAGAATTACTTAAAATATTGCTTAATTGTTCCTGTGTGAGTGTCAAAAGTATCAAACAAAGACTTTAGCTGATTGCAGTTGTTGGTATCTGGTAATTTCACACTGAGATACAAGCAACAAGCAAACTCACCACTAATGATATTGTTGACTTCTCCAACTAACTGGTTGGATTTGAGAAGAAGCTGACTAGTGTCTGTCCCTGACTCCCTCAGTTCCTCAGGCCTTGTGTGATAGTCCTGTTCACTCATTGGCGGGAACGTGGGAGTTGAAAGTTTACAGCTGAAGTATCTGTGGATGTTGTCAAGTTCGCTTAGTTTTTTCCTGTAAAAACAATGGTTTTGTTGAAGCTCAGGTGAAAATAAACAAACAATCCACAAAGCACTGATGAGGAACTGACTGATACACTATGTGGACAAAAGTATTCAGCCACCTGACTATTGCAACACATATACTTTAATATGGAGTTGGTCCCCATACGAAACATTGGGTCCGTTACTGCCCTTGTGAACTCATAAAACTTGACACCACTCTGACACCACTTTACGGCAGAGCGTTAATCTCGTGTCGGCTGAGCGGGTAGGCGAAAGTGGAGAAATGTAAGTGCAGTGGAGATATTTTAACATAAGCATAACGCACAGTACAATTAGTTTACTAATTCCAGCAGCAGCAACCACCGCTGTATCAAACACTGGATAAGTTAGAGAAAATGTCCAGAGACAACCCGCAGCTAGTCACAATAGTGTTGGTTGGTAAAACTACCAAATTCCACCACCTCCTCAGCTGCTGGAGCCCAGGTATGTCATTCCTAGCTTTCATCACATTGTCTTACAGTAGTTACATCACCATGAGAATATCACTGCAAACATAACAGTTTCTGGGCTCGCAAACTAGTTAAGCCATAGCGGTGTGTATTTTATTTTGTTACAGTCAGAAAGTGAACAACAATTGGTAGGGCAGTCGTCTTTTAACCCCAGGGCTGGCAGGTTCAATTCCCACTTCTCCTGTGGATACATGCTAAGGACAAGACGCCAAAACCCCGTAGTAGTGCCGTTCTATACATACAGCTATCCAAACAACACTTTCCCAAGGGGATCAACAAAGTATCAATTATTAATTATTATTATTATTACAGTATTTAATGTTATTGCAGTTTTATAATAAAAAATGCTGCAACTGCAATATTATTAAATACTTGTATCAGTACTCGGAAGTACTTGTACTCGCTCAGGAAAAAAGTTTTCTGTGGGAATGTCTGTCCATTTATTCTGTAGAGCATTTATGAGGTCAGGCACTGATGTTGCAACAAAAGGCCTGGCTCGCAATCTCTGTTCCAGCTCATCCCAAAGGTGCTCAATGGGGTTGAGGTCAGGGCTCTGCGCAGGCCAGTCAAGTTCTTTCACACCCAACTCATCACACCATGTCTACTAGGCCTTCCCCAAACTGTTGGCACGGGCACAAAGTTGGAAGCAGAGCATTGTTCAAAATGTCTTTGTGTGCTGAAGCATTAATATTGTCCTTCATTGGAGAAAGGAAGTCTAGCCCAAACCCTGAAAACCAGCCCCATACCATTATCCTTCCAGGTGTGGCCAAATGTTTTTGTCCATATAGTGTACCTTATTTAAATGTTTAGGACCGATACCTGAGTGCCGAATACAGGAACGAGCTGGTGGGATTGATGTCACTAAATGTGTTGGTACAGACATTATGAGCTGCTGTTTGTTCCTGCAGGCTCTGGTGGTAAAGACGAACTTTATCCATGTGTTCAAAATGGCGGTCATTCTCACTGGGCCTGAAGATTTGTAACAACAACAAATAAATACAGTGGCGGCGTGTAACCGTGTGTTTCAGTGTGTGGACCAATTTAAACTCTGTGAATAACAACCTTTCAGAGAACAGCCCGTCTGTGTGGTCAGGTGATGAGATCATCTGTTCGGGGTAGCGGCTGATGTGAGAGGGGAAGCTGCTGTATGTGGCTGTGGTTTGGTAGCTGAGCGGAAGGGCCTGGAATAAAGTCTGTTAAACACACTCATTGTTA
>OMLM01008057.1:14434-28796 GCA_900302695.1 Helostoma temminkii
GTTACTAACCTTTAATATTTTGGCATACATTTTTTTCTGACTTGGAAAAAGGCATCCTGCGAACATTTGTCTCACCGGTGAGTTTTTGGCAACTTCTTCTTTCACAGCTTTCCTCTGTCCTCTGAGGTCTTGGAGCCCCTTTAGTGGAGTGATGGACACTTTTAGCTGCCCATGACACTGACCACTAAAGTCTGTAATGTTGTACCAACCACATACTGATGGGAACCCACACAGTAAGGGGGACAGGTCTACAGAAGCAAAGCCAAGCACCCTCTCCATCTCTATGGAAGTAAAACAACCAAAAAGGGGAATAAATATATCAAACAGATCAAAAGTAATAAATATAAAGTGACTGCGTGTCATGTACCTCCTTTGTGCCAGACTTTGAACACAAGACATTGTTGTGGATCAAGCAGTAGCTCATTTGAAAGCCTGTAAATAAAAAAATGCATCAGCCTTACTGTTTTTGTACAGACTGGATTTCATTTAAAATTTAAGTTCATCTCTCTGCTATAACTTAACCTGCACTCGTGTTGGTGGTCCCAAGCAGGGCAGTCGGTGTTGGCTACGACAGCCGTGGACACTGGTTCAGCAGAATCAGCAGTGACGTATGAAACACAGCAGCAAGGAGTCCCATCACTGCGCTCTGCCAGCGGACAACCTGCCAGACAGAGGTGAGATTTACTTTACGCATTAAAGAGGCAGGAATAGAAAAGTAAATGTCAAGTCATGAGCTCACCTTTCAGATTCAAGTGCATGGCCTGGTCCACTGCGATAGTCACAGGGAATGTTTCATCCAAGCTCATTTCTGTGTGCTGCACAGATGTGATGTCGGGAGTGGTTCTGGAGGACATATTCCCGTGTCTGCTGTGGTTATGGTGTATAGGGGTAACGGGTGAGGGGGGTCGATGTGCTCTTTCCACCTCTTCCGATAAGAGCTCTTCCTGACTGTCTGACTCGACCTGAGTGTCACATACAGCAGACGCCTCCATGAGGACAGAGCCTGCCGTCAGGGTGATATGAACTCTAAGAGCTGCACCTTGTAGATCTGTCGCAGTGCGTCTGAACAATGGATACACTCCTGTGAAACCAAAACCTCAGATCAGACTCAGAAATCTTAGTAAAGAAATAATACTCTATTACATTATGCAGGTAACGGTTTCCTACCGCTGAGGGTCAGCTTCTGTTTGGGGGTCTTTGCCAGAGAGGACAGATCAACAAACGCTGAGCCAACCAGTCGGTCTGTGTCACTGGGTCTTCTGGTTTTATGTTTCGTAAAGGCAACCCACACCTGCACCTCTAGCCTCTCTTCACATAGATACCACATTAAAGGCTGAGTGAACCTCAGCTCCACAGTTCTACTTCCTTCAAAACTCACAGTGGCCTGGCCTTCCTCCCCACCCTCCGCAACACGTGGGTGTTTCATGTGAGAGCAGAAAGGATCCTGATCATAGAACTTGTATCTGAAGTAGCAGTAGGTGGAGCGCTCAAGCTCACTGTGGCCTGGCAGAAGCAAACAGTGGACAGGTATCCACACTCTAGGCATTGAAAAAGTCAAAGACAGTTTTCTTGAGCTTTCTCTCCAGGTTTCATCATCGTCCTGTATTTCATGGGCCTTTTCCCAGCCCAAACCCCGAGCAGCTTTGATGACTCTTTCTCTGTCTGAGTGGTGGGCAAAGTTGACAGAGATCTCAAGGCCCCCAACCAACATGTGCTGGTGGTGAGAAGAACCTGTCTCCAGAGGCATATACACGCCAAACCAGCCGGATATACCTTAAAGATTGGAAAAATAAAGACAATAATTACATGTTCAGTAGAAAATCTACTTGTCCCAGCAGTTGATAAGAGTACATACCTGTTCTTTTATGGATAAGATCAGCTAGAGGTATTTTTACTGAGCCCAACATCACATCATTTGGCTTGGGAATATTTATTGCTACAACCAGAAGAGGAAAAAGAACAATAAGTACTGCATATAGCTAATGTATTACAAATGGAAGTGAGAAGTTAAGAGTGTTGATTAAGCTACAATAGGTTCTATTAAACCTTTGCGATTGTCTATGTTCCACACAGTGAAGACAGCAGAGGCCTCTTCCAGCTGCTCAGCCAGGCTGCAGGTTTCTCCGCTGCTTTTCTGAATTAGCAAATCACATGACACCTCCATGTGGTGTTCAAACTCTGGGCAGAAGTTCCTGGCAACTATGCGAGTACACCTCCTTTCACTGTCAGGCAAGAAGGAGATCTGGACTGTGACGTAAGTGTTGACCCCGGTACCAACAAAGTAGCTGAACCTTTCATCTTGTTCCGATAAAACCCTACAATAGACACACAGAACATAGTGCGATGAAGACGAATGATCCACTGTGGCGACCCCTAAAGAAAGCAGCTGAAGTACAAAAACAAGAAGGCGACAAAACAGCGGTATTGATACCTTGCTGCTGCCTGCAGACCTGATGCTCTGTGTACTTGGACCACAAGCGTCACAATACGAGAGGCAGCTCCTCTGACAGCCAGACCTTCGGGTCTCACAGGTCTGTGCTTGTACCGAATGCACACATCTAGCAGGCCTGAGAAACAAAACAGATCACTCAGAACAATAAATGTGATTAATATGTCGATACAGTCTAATAACAACATTGTGCATGTGCCTGTGTACCTGAGGGCTGAGGCTGAAGTCCTGTAGGACTGTCCGTCCTGGGAATCAGGGGCAGTGAAAACATTTGGGCCTCATTGGGATGTTGTCTCTGCATGGTGACCATGGCACACAGCTTGGACAGTGGAAGCAGTCCTTTGGCCACAAGCTGATCTCTGACGTTCGGATAATAATATCTGCAGACATGCATTAATTATTGAAACAAAACAAGAATTAATTTAGCCAAAGAGTTTGACACCGATTATTTAAATGAATTTCACTGAAAAGTTTACTTTTTAAAAATCATTTGACATTACTTTAATTTCACATGAATATGATTATTACATTAGAATTACAAAAATGTGTTCATCACTTTAATGTTGCAGCTGGTGAAAAATTTGTTTTGAATTAAATATTATTTATTTGATAATTATCATTTGAATTACTTTACACATTGATGGTTATGGAATAAAGCTTTATTTATAAATTTATAAATTTATAAACTTTATTTTGTATTATTTATTCTGAAAATGAACTTGTAACTAGCTTTTAAATACTTAAAAATAGAGTAGTTGCTATACCCCAAAACAGTACATAACTACTAGGGCTGCGTGATTAATCTAATCACAAATGCAATTGCGATGTCAACCTGTGCGATTACATATCTGCACACGGTTGTGATTTAATTACTTAAATATGTACATATGTGCACTGCGATGATCGGTCAGTCTTTGATTAAGCTGTGGAGCGTGTGGTCGCATCCTGTGTACAGTGGCGGCAGTTTAGCTCCTGCGTTGCTACATTTAGTGACTATTTTCAAAAAGCAACCAGGTTACACAGCCCATAGCAGGTTTTTGGCCAGATACAAACTACTTAATGTGAGGTGAGTCACTAAACTTTGAATGTTCTTCGCTGTGGCTGCGACTCCACCACTGAGTGTGTTCAGACGTTCATTATTGAGGTTAAAGTTGGCGTAATCATAATTAACCATTTATCCAAAACATTATGTAACAATGCCATGGTTTCAACATTTTAGCTGTAAGCTAAGTTCGAAAAGTTAAACCACAAACCTGCACCACACTTCAAACTGGACTCCTCCTCCACTTCTAAGGCCCTGACTTGAAAGAGAGCTGAGCAGCAGCCTCTGAACCGGGACTCCTTCAGGAGCCACAAGCACATGAGTCTCAGAATGGCCAAACACAGGGTCGGGCACACAGAGAGTAGTGGTGGTACGAAATGGTTTCAGGTTCACACCTGTGAGAGAGGGTTTGAGTAATCCAGAGTTAGGAATGTTTGTCTGATAATTCTGGTTAAGTTTTACAATATGACATTGGCCTTACTGCTTTCTATGACGTTCTGGTCCACTTTAGCAGCAGCGTTGTCTTCCTGACAGGGGAAACTGTACTGGACGTAACAGTCAGCCTCACCCCACACTGTAGACTGCAGAGGTGTCAGCCCACTGATCTTTTCCACCCTTATTACAAATAAATGCTCTCTCATGGTTTCCTTGTGTGCTGCAGTCACCTGAGACAGAAACACAGCAGGGAAAGTAGGTGAAAGGGACTCACAGTGTTTGTCAGTGAGCATTCCTAACCATGTCCACACATGGGTGAAAGAAAGAAAACATGCATTGGTTGAAAAGCAGGATGTGTTGTTAGACATGCAAGATGATTCTGATGGCTTACATTTCATCTAATAATTAGTATAGTTTTACTTATCCATATTCATCAGTTTCATATTCATATTCATTCATTATAGTTTTAGCACTTTATTGTGCATCCGCAAACACATTCAGGTGAAATTCTCCCGACACACAGAGAAAGCTGTACGCACTGCATGGCCCACATGAACCCTGACCTTTGATTGAGATTGTGGTTGGTGATCAAGCAGATGAACTGGTCTGACAGGGTGAGGTAAGGAGTCGTACTCTTCAGCCCTTGTGCGCTGCAGAGAGGCTATCTGCTCTGATCGCCCCATAGCCAAAAGAACCCTGAGATTTCCTTTACAACTTCCCGAGAACACATCAATGACCGGCATGTAGCTGTCCACCCCTAAAACGGGATACTGTGCCTGGAGAAGAAGGTGGGCAATCTTTGGATCCCTGGACAGGAGGAAAAAAAAAGACTGTGATGTTTTTATGTAAACCTGTAAATAATCAGTTGACAATTTGTCAGGACTGGAAACAATGATGGATTCTGTTGATGTGATTCCTTTTGGTCCACCTGATAATACTTTGGACATAACTGACCCAGTTTCACAAAGCATTTTAAAGTTCTGTCCAGTCAACAATCTCAATCTCAATAATCTGCTGAGGCTCAGGCATTTCTTGTAAGAGGTGAACATTTGTTCAAGCTGAATTACTTGAGCCAGCCTTTGATGAAGTTGTCAAATCCATCCATCATCTAAATTCATGCTTCAGTGTAAGGGATGACATTTTTATTTCTTTGCCCTCAGAATTTCTGATTATCTCCAGTTTGATTTGAAAATATGGTCATGTAGGAGTTGGGTTATAGCACCCCCTACTGGGCAGGTTAAATGGTTGTAAATAATCCTATAACTTGTTTCAGCTTTTTGTTGAGTTTCTAGACCTGCTAATAACAATGAGCATCACAAGTCCACTAGCATAGTGAAAAAAGAAAACCAACAAATATTTACATTTGAGAAGTCAGAAGAAGTGAAACTTTTAAAAATTAATTAAAATGTAATTATCTTAAACAATTATTTATTTAAAGATTAACTGACCGCTCACTTCAACTCTTATTTCATTTTAACAGTTACCAGTAGCATCTTAACTGTAACATAATAGTTTAATGTCCATATAAATTCACTTCTACTCCTGGTACGTTTTTTTTTTAACTGAAATCTGGACTAAATGTTTTCCATTACTCACCTAAACGACATGTAGAACTGATTAAGAGGCAGTTTAACAAGGCCAAGGAGTTGATCCTGTCCTAAGCTTCCCACCTTCTGCCACACCTCAATTACCATAACATTATTCTTCATCCGCTCCAGCAGCTTAGTTGTTAAGGCCACAGGAGTCACCTAGACAAAAAACAGAACAGGAGCCATGTAGGTGAATAGGATTATTCATCCACTGTATATTGCAGTTATCGGACATGACCTCTGAACTAACCTGCACAAAGCTGAATGTGGGGTTTGCCTGACCCCAGCTGATGACAGATCTTGTCATTTCATCGCACCAGAAGAGTTTACAGTTCAAGTACACATTTGGAGCCTGCATGGGCCCACAGCTGAAGTTCTTTCCATCTGGCACCATAAGTACTGTGTGCAGCAGCACTTCAGGGTCCTCATCAACCTGCTGCCAGGCTTTTTGCGGCGATGTGAAGAGGCAGGGAGGAGAAGAGGACTCCTTCGATGGTTTCTGAGGACAAACATTCAGCCTGGAGTCTTCTAAAGAGGAAGCTGTTAACTCCTGCCTGCCCATGTCAACACACTGAGATCTGTAACCAGCCTCTCTCTGCAGAGTGAGTGCAGTTTGTGAAGGCGACTGGTCTCTCCAAGCCTGCTTGTTTTTGCTTTTTCCTGAGTCATTGCTGTTTGTTGACAGTTCTAGTGACACCTGGAAAAAACAATACTATTAAAGTTCTTGGAGGCACAAATGTTAGATTTGCTAAACAAAAAAATATGTAATACCTTGAGTGACATCTCTTGTGTTTCACTGTTTCCTTCTAAGCTCTGTACACGTAAGATGAGAGACTGACTCAGCTCCTTGCTCTGCAGCAGACAGCGCAGTGGGTAAACTGCTTTACCGATGGGAACAGGCTGCAGGAAGAGGGGGCACATCACCATCACCATCACTTCATTCTTAATACAGGTTTAGAAACAGCAGTCATTTAAAGAGTCAAAAGAAAGCAAGGAATCCTCATGTCTACTAAATAACATTAACAATATGTTACAACTGCAGTCACAGCTGCCTGTATAATCATAATGATAAACTTGTAAATTAAAGTACACTAAAATGTAAACCTGGGGGTAAATATCTAGAGGGATAGAGGTACAGATGCACTGACTGCAATTTTCCATTTCTGATTCAAGAATTTAATTGTAATTGAATTGATTGTTCCTCTACAGCTTAGTTAGTGTACACCGTGAGCTTGGTGTCGTCTTCACTCACCGTAAAGCACTTTGAAGAGGGCAGATATAGGACAGAGTGCACATCAGCATTGTAAAAGAAAACATCAATGCTCCAATTTCCCTCCACTATCACCACAAGCCTGAACTTTTTTTTTTCATTACTGGAGTGAGACATTGTGATATGAGTGGAGTGGGATGCAATCTGAGTTGAGGGCTTAGCGACCTGGCATAGCTTTGAGCGGGAAAGCAGCAACTAGAAATAGAACTTCACAGCGCTCCGCTCACGTGCTCTGGTGTGCAACATGAAGTGGCTCCGAATGGGATATCTCAGACTGATCCCTCAACAAATTATAAATTACTCTACAAATTAAAACTGATTGATCATTTAAATGAGTAATATTTGGTCCAAAGATACTAACCTTCTTATGTTCAGTCTTTCGTGAGTAAATCCTAAAAGCCAGATCAGTTTCCAACCATTGTTTCACTGTTGTTGTACTGAAGTGGACAGGAAACACAGAGAGCAGGTGGAACTTCACCACTAAAAATAGAGGACAGATACAGTAAACGTGACATATTCTGACAAAACCATATTTTCACTCATTTAGGTTTGTTCAGAAAAGAAGCCAGGTGTTCATACCTCCTCCTGTTACTTTACTGCAGACAGCTCTGGTCACTTCTCCACCTCCAGCTCTTCCACAACGTCTACTGGAGGTGGAAGCTGCTGGAAACACATACTCAACAAAGTATGTGCTAAAAAAAGATAAACATTATTACAGACTTTTGTTACTTATGACAGTGTCATTAAATGAAAATATTCTATGTTTCATATTTATGTTCGCCCACCATTTCATGCTGGTTGATGGTCGTGGAGGTTTTCCTTTACTAGGGGCCTTTCTGGGTGTGGTGCCTGCAGGTACGGTCAGGGACTCGACTTTCACTTTAGCCACTCGGATTGAACTGAGCAAGGCCAGCTGCTCTGCACTCAGGCCAGGAAGAATATCACCAGCGTCTGCTTGATGTTTTGATGTTGGACTGGTCAAGGTCAAAATATGGTGAAAATTTGTGTTAAAGGTGCAAAACGATTAGAAGTTACAGCATATGTATCATCTCTGTTGTGATACCTTGTGTGTATCCTAAATATGAGTAATTAGTTTTAAACCCTTGCCAGCGTTCTGGCTTATTTATTTTAATGATTACACAACTTTAAATAAAACTCTGACCTTTAAAATCAAAGTCAGACTATCATCAAGTATCTACTGTTCAAGCAGAGTAAAAGGGCATTTCCACACCTTAGTGCGTTTGCTTCAGTCTGTATCATCTGATAAATTTGTAAACTCAGCATTTTCCTTTTGTTTCGCTTCACACATGGAAACATCCATGTTGGCAATGCTGCAATGCTGCAGCATGTTTTAGGTGTTAAAACGCAAGAAATTTTATTAATTTAATAATCCAATGCCCTAAAATCATTCATTTATCCATTTTCTGAACCGCTCAGTCCCCAGCACACCCGCAGGGGTCGCGGCATACAGGCGAGAGGCGGGGGCAAATTTTTAGTTCATTGTGTTTCTCGCCAGAAGGACCACCACAGAGTTCAGTAAATTATTTGTGCCCGTCTGACTGCGATTACTATGTTCACACCAGATGAAACAGCCACACCAACAGGGAAAATGAACTTTAGTTCTCTTTAAACGAATTAAAGCCTGTACATGTGAAAGCAGCCTAAATGTTCTTACCCTCCATTAAACTTGGGACCAGACTGTGTCAGCTGTTCTGGCTGAAAGGATACCTTTTCTTCACCCTCCACATCAGTGTCATCTGGTCTAGTATGTGACATCTGACAAGACAAGAACGACAAAGAATGAAGAAACCTTCACTAAGGTTGATATTACTCAGAAACCCATCAGTGAGCCTACTTACAGGAGTTTTGTAGAATAAATTTTCCAGTAGGCTTTGATCATACTGTGGATCATTGAGCTCGCTATCCCCACAAACACTGCTGTGTCCAGACAGAGATTCAGGGGAGGAGCCTTCTCCAACCCAGAGAGGCACTGGAGATGTGTTTAGGCTGAAAACAAAAAGAGTAAACATCCAGGGGGAAAATGGCTTTCAATGAAATTGAAGGTAAATGCACATATACAGTAGGTACCTGCCAAGAAGAAGATCCACAGCTCTATTGTCCATGTCAGTAGGACAGTCTAAGCCACCGTCTGAGACTACAGCAACATCATCAGTGTGCGTGAGACTTGAATCCGCATGAAGAATATTTTGAAGAAACATCCCAGATGGAGAAGCAACAGGCCTGCAGACACAGGAATCAGTTATAAAAGACTGTGTTCATCAACCCTTAAGGAGATGTTTGAAACACTTACTTGGAAGGTGGTAGGCTGTTGTCCTTTGGCAGAGGGAATGGGGTGTCTTTCAGAGCTGCAGCAGAATCCATGTCACATTTCAAAGCTGATGCTACCATAGCATTTCTAAGCTTGTTCCCACGCTCGAGAAGAACTACGGTGAGAGAAAATGTAGAAACAGTCAAATATGTGCATTTGTGGCTGTATACAGTACAATACGATACTAACCTGAAAGGATATCACTGGATGTTTGTCCAGGAGGCTCATGATTCACAGCTGTTTTAATGTTCTGAGAAATGCTTGGTACTGGCATTTGATTTTCCAGTGAATCTTGTTTCTCTTTGTCTCTATGGGCATTTTGGAAAAATAAGTGGTCTCTGCCTCTGAAAAACAAACATACAGAAACATCAGTGTGGTCAGACAAACTGGGAGATCCTTGAACCAGACACATACAGTTAGGTCTGGAAGTATTCGGGCAGTGACAGAGTTTTTATGATTTTGCCTTAATACACCAGCATGATGGACTCGAAATAAAACAATCAAGATGTGATCGAAGTGTAGACCTTAGGCTTTTTTTAAGAGGTTTCACTAAAATATGGGATTTGCCGTGGGCTGCTTAAAACTGTGCTTTACAGTGCAGATGGATGATCACCCTAAATATACTATGAAAGTAACTCAAGACTTTATGAGGGCAAAGAAATTGACAAAGTCAGTCACCTCAAAACAGCAGCTTTTCAGTAACTGAATATAAAACTGAAGCAGAAAGACCCACAAACAAGCAGCAACCGAAGGGAGTGAAGACCTGGCAAAGCATCTCTGAGGACAAAACTTAAAATTTATTGATGTCCATGGGCTCCAGACTTCAGGGAGTCAATGGCTACAAAGGATTTTCCAAATATTAAAAATGATGGCTATGTTTACAATTATGACATTTTGCCTAAATACTAATGAGCCCCTGGAAATTGAGGTACTTTTGTTTAAAATGGCTGTAATTCTTAAATTCCATATTTTTGCAAAACCTCTTAAAATAAAGCTGAAAGTCTAAAGTTCCATCAAATCCTGATTGTTTTATTTCAAATACATTGTGGTGGTGAATAAAGCCAAAATAACAAAACCTCTGTCACTGCCCAAATACCTCCAGACCAAAATGTACATTTGACCGTGACAACAAATAAAGAAACACCAACTATGACAAACCTCGGTGTGTTTCCACTGCTGCTGCCAACTGATTCTTTCCCACTGCCAGCTGAGAACGATCTGGGCTGCGAAGGCACCATGAGTGTGGCAGCTTGTTGTCCTTCGATACCATCTGTGGTGGGAGCTGAGCTGCTGCTGTCATAAGCTTCAGTCAGAGGCTCCAAATTCAGGGAGACCTGGGCAGTAAAGATGCTGAATTAGAGAGTGGAAGCTAAATTTATGTGACAGATATGGAGTTGTTAATTACAAATGAAACCACAAGAACCATGGAAGAATTTTTTTATATAATATGAGATGAAGTAGTGAGACCTATAGTGACAATGAATTATAATCCACTGTATTATAATCTAATTTCCAATTGTATGATGATCCAATTTCGTTGTTTACATGATGTACAATGACGAATAAAGGCTATTCTTATTCTTATTCTAATGTGATGTATGAACTAACTACTTGCTTAACTAGCACAGGTTAAGCAGTAGTAGCAGTAAAAAAAAACTTTTAGATATTTCACAAAGGCTCATGTATAATATAATATATATGTGTTGCCAATAAGAAAAAAGGAAAATAAGACAGCCTGTTGCCAGAGCAGATAAATGGTCAATGTACGAATGACTGCAGTTTTTTTTCAGTGATCTGATTTGTCAGTATTTGGGCTGTTGACAGATTTTGATCCAATCCTCTCAATTACAGGTTGCAATACTGATCTACCTTGATTAAATGTGATCAAGACTTGTTATCCTGGAAAACTTAAGACCAAAGATAGCTGGATAAGACACTAATCTTCCTTCATGATACCTGCCCCAGCTGTACCAGATGACCTCACAATACCTCCAAAGTGGTGGTTCACCCCACAGTGGGCTTTTCATCAGCTGTCAATACCATTGCCTATTGTCTTTATACATGTCGTGTCTTTAGTTTCATGTCCTGACATACAGTTTTAATTGTTGGAGCTTATATTAACAGGTGTGCACAATTTAAACTATGTCCAATCCAAAGGAATTGGACTCCAATCAAGTTCTAGACACATCTAAGGATCTAAATAGGATGAAACAGAGCACAATTTGGAGTGCCACAGCAAAACTGGTGTGCATACTTTACGTTTTTAATAATCTTGTTGTTTTTTTTATTGTTAGCAAGGGGAACCTTTTCCTTCTAAATGAATTTTCAGCTGATCTGTAGCCTTCATCAAAGCCCACAACTCAAAACGGGTCAGTCTAGTAGGTGAAGTTGTGGCAGAAATTTCAAAGCAGCAACAAACAGTGATGAATTCTTTGCAAAGTTAATCTACATGAAAACACAGCATGTCTATGCCTGCATAGTATATACTGCATGTATTTTTAATAACATTAAATTATTCTACACCAGCAGATTGTATATTAAACCCGTGTTTATTTATCAGTGCAAGGAGTAACACAGTCATAAGTATGGTGAGTCGCCATATTAACAATTTAGTGAATAATCAATGCGGCAGTCAAGGTACAAATGTCAGGAAACCAAAAAGTACCTTAGAACTGCAGCTGACAGTTTTTTACTCACCTGTAGCTCTCCCAGCTTTTCAGATGTTGGAGATACAAGAGTATAAAATCCACTAATTGGGTGTGATAGAGAGAGACTGGAGATGCCTGCAACCTGAGCCCGAGCGATCGGCAAATGATCCGGTTTTGTCAAAACCTCCAGCACCAAAGAACCCATATCTGTTTATTAATGACACGTTTGTTTTAGAGTTAAAATATATGTTGGCAAATCTGAAAACTCAAGCAGGTCTTCTTGGGTACCTGTGAGATATGAGGTGAACTGCTTTGGCCCACAGCGGATGGCGAAGCGAGCTGTGGTTTTGATGCTCCTCTGTGAGACCTGCAGAGCATCTCTGGGGAAGAAGTGCGTCCCGTCGGACGACTCTCCCCACCAGCGCAGCCTGACAAATGTTGCAGAGGGAGGCTTGTGGACTGTCCATAGCACCCGACTTATCGTCACCCGTAGGAAGCATCTCAGCTGGCCCTCAACCAGAGGAGGGAGGCTGGTGGAAGGGGACACATCACTGGCAACTGCGAAAAGAGTCATTTTTGATTAGCACAAAGTAAGCACACACTGGCAGTGGGTAAACACTAAGGTTATACTAATTCTGCAGGTTTTAGCTTGATGTTAGCTGACCTAACAGTCTTTCTGTCTCTAAACTATTGCCCAAATTAATGAGAAGAAGAAAATTCAGCTGAAAACACTTTGTAAGGACAAACTAATGAAATATTTTAATACATTACACATTTATGTAGTGTATACCAGGGAAACTCCTTTGTAAAGATCAACTTGATTTGAGGATCAAGTTGTTTCTTTTATGAGGGATTCTGTCAAGATTTGCTATGTTGTAATTTCTAAAAGTAGTCTTATTTATAAGACCTGTTGAAATTTCCCACAGTACATGGCCACGTCTCCTGATTTCACTGACAGCAGTCCAGAGCACAAGGATGTGGAGTTTATTATCATATATGACAAAGAAACGTGTCAAATCCTCACGTTGGACAAAACGAAACAAGCAAATATTTTTCTTTTTCATTTAAAATGACTAAAGCAATGACCAGGTCAGCATGCTTTTTTCCACAAGGCATAGCTAACACCATTAAACAATAAACAAAGTTTAAAGAAGTTGATTAACTATATTAACAACACTGACAACATGCATACAGGCAACACAAACCGCTAGAAACCCAGAGAATATAACTTTACATAGCATTCGCTGATGTGCTAGCATCTACTAGCCTGATATGACAGCTGATGCTAACGGTACTTAGCCCAACCCTAGCTGTGCGGCTAGCAGGTAGCTAAGCTAACGGCAGTTTACCTTTCTTTTTGCTGCTTCCCGCTTTGACCGCCCTCTGCTTCTTGCTCTTCATCCCTCACATAAATAAACACAGATGGAGAGAGAGAACCTGGGACATGCAGTGTCTGTTCCTGGGCATGGTTTTATCACACTGCGGCTAATGTTGACTAATAATCCGTTTAGCCTGAGCACACACACACAAACACACACTCAGCAGTCACATACAAACGGCAGCGCGCAAAACTGTTTCCGAGCAACAAAGTCCAACCGATAAGTTTTGTCCCGCCTCCGCTGCCGCCGCCTTTCACAGAGGCATGCTGGGAAATTGAGTTTGTTTTGATGTGCTGGCTAAACCATACAGTCTGTGGCGTAAACAAACTGTTTTTTGTTACTTTCAGCACACAAAGATTTCCAAAGTGGGTTTAGCAGTTACCTTTAGCTACTTATTTTGTGTAGGTTTAGAAATTTAGCTTGTTTCCCTGGTTCTCAAGATTTATTTTTTAGCAGATTTTCTGTAAGATTGTATTTTATCAGTCAGCCTGAGAGCTGTTTATTTCCAGTGTACAGTTTCTGGTCCTACCAAACTGATGCTTGTTGTTGTTGTTTAGTTGCCTGTTGTTCTTTTCTCTCTTTCTTTCCACTCAGCCCAACCCGTCGAGGCAGATGGCCGCCCACCCCGAGCCTGGCTCTGCTGAAAGTTTTTCCTCTCCACTGTCACCTAGTGCTGCTCAGGTAGGGCTGTTTATATATTTCTATATACAGTTATTTTGGTCTTTTTCTGTAATATCTTAAACTTGAATGTTATGAAATGGATTGAGATGATTTTTGTGATTTGGTGCATTGTGACTGAAAACTAAAGGCGACAGAGCTTTTGCTGTCAGAGCCCCTAAGCTTTGGAAAGCCCTGTCTGAAGAGATCAGATCAGCAGACTCATAACCTTTTTAAAATATTTTCTTAAAACACTCTTTTATTGAAAGCGTTTTCGTGATTTTATTTAATATGTTTTCTATAACGACCCTTTATTTGTTTTATGTTGTTTTATTTGACATTTGCTGCATTAATTTACTGTCACTGCTGTTTTATACTCTTGTGAAGCACTTTGTAATGCAAGTTTAGAAAAGTGCTCTATAAATAAGTCTTATTATTCTATTGCTGTTAATAACATTAATAGTAATAATAATAATGAACTACATTGAATAAACTAACAAAAAGGTGAAAGTTGTAACAGTATTGTGAGAGTGCAACCAAACAATTTCCATACATGATACATCA
>OMLM01008057.1:28816-47898 GCA_900302695.1 Helostoma temminkii
TACATGATACATCAAACATACTGTACATATGACAATTTATTAAATATTCTAATCAATGGATTACTTATGGTATAAAATTAGTGTAAATATACATCTAATTCATAATTAACATGATTTACTTTGTGCTTTAGTGTGAATGAGTGAATTTACCTGGATAACTGAAGCGTTAATAACAAACTCAAATCACTTATCTAAGTCAAAAACTGCTGAGTTTACTGTCAGAGAAAAACTGCAAATGGGCAAATATTCACTTTTTGAGAATAAAAATTAAAATAAGAAACAATCAATTGAATTTTTCCTAATTAATTGAGTGCTGTCAGCTAATCATTTCTGTCCTATATTTGGCTTTTAGTTACACTGACAAACGGCCATGTTGTGAACCCCTGAGAGGTTCATCTAAGCATGCTGATCACATGCATTTTCTTGGCTCATGCTTTTAACAGATTTTAAATATGGGACAGTATTAAACAATTTGTTAATAGGGAAATTGGGCAAATTGATTAAAACAAATTCACTTAAAATAATCAAACATAAGTCTGACTCCATCAACACGTTTCTCCAGCTCCTTGCAGCATTTTTCAACCTCACCAGCAGAGGGAAGCAAAGCTGGAATAAAATTGCTCATTATTAGGCCTTATGGCTTAAAATTTATAATCATTTTCTGAGACTTAAAGCCATTTTCCTTAACTCTGCTTTACTTATTGTTTGTTACTGGTCTATTTGTCCATCAATCACCAATATTTAACTGTATTTTTGAACACTCAACCTTGTTCTCTCGAATGGTTATAGACGTGTTAAAGTCTGCCTCTCATTGGGTAGAGCTGCTGCATGCATGTGCTGAGGTACATGTGTGATATAGTCATGTATGCTTAAGGTGGTTTGTGCTGTAGCGTAGCAACAAGCCTCTCTGCAGCCATGTTTGTTGTGGTGATCCCGGTAACACACAGCGAGGGTCGCTGAGGGTGCAGAGTGCAGAATGAAGCCCTTTCAGCTCTGGGAACAGTGAAGGGTTTAAGATGGACATGTGAAAAGATTACATTTCAGCTTTCCTGAGAGTTTGTCATGGTTTATGATTTGGTGCTGTAAAAAAGCAGCTCAACTTAACTGACAACCTCAAAAAGGAAAAAAATCTATAATTTTTTTAGTTATGTCAGAATTAGTAATCCAAACAGTAGCTAAAATATGTGTTACTGTCAATATAGCTAAAATAGGTGCAGACTAACACTATTAAATGGCACAAAGGTTCGACAGATATATTGCAAAATACTATTTTAGTGTAAATGTATCTATAATTTTGTTTTTAAAAGGTCTAAATCCGACATTAATACTGGAAAAGGAATAGAGTAGTCTCCCTTTCTTTCCACTCACCCCAACCAGTTGAGGCAGATGGCCACCAACCTTCAGCCTGGTTCTGGAGGTTTTTCCTCTGCACTGTCACCTAGTGCTGCTCAAGGGGGATTTGTTGGGTTCTCTGTATTATTTAGTTGTATTGTAAGGTCTTACACTGTAAAGTGCCATGAAGTGGCTTCTGTTGTGACTTGTGCTATATAAATAAACTTGAATTAAATTGAACTGTGTGTTTGCTGTGTGATTTGATGATGTGTTTGTATGTGGTGAGCAAGAAGTGAAGCTTAAAGTGTAGACAAAATTACTATATATTCTCTTTTTCACTGTCACTAATCTCCCAAGCACCAGAGTACCCCAAACAAATCCCATATGAAAAGGCCTGTAATCTTCTGTATCTGATAAAATGAATTTTAAATAATGTTTAGCCCACTCTTCTGTTTCAAGATGGATTATGACCTACTTAGACGCACATATCCGAGAAATCAGAGTGGTATTAAGAGTACATCTGGAGCAGACGGGTTCACCATCACTTGGCACATACACATGATTAATGACAATCAGAAGATCAGTACGAGACTCACATATCTGGTTCATCTGTTGCATTAGAGAGTTACATCAACCGAGCTGAAAGACACTCCCTCAAAAGGAAGCAATGACCACATCATTCAGTCATCTGGGAATAAACAAGCACACTCACACACAAAGCCCAGTCTCTTTTAGTCACAGCAGCAGCTTGAACTGTGGTGCTGAGCTGTCAGATGACAAAACAGAAGAACTTCAGCCCAAATCTGTTTATAATCTGGGGGGAAGTGCACAAACTGTCCTAGAACTCCTCTAATACAGATGTTAATCTGAAAGTCTCCACATACAGAGTCACATGTCCTCTATCTGCTGTTTCCAGGTCTTCAGGGAAGCACGTTCAAACATTTCAGCTGAACATTACAATTCCCAAAGGAGCATTTATTTATTTGTACAACATCACATCTACTCACATTGACCTCCATGTGTGCATTGTGTTCTGTATCTTTGCAAAGTTTTGCATCTACAAGTGTTAGAATAAAGTTCTGAGAGTCTGCACAAATTCATTTGTATTGATTTGCAGTGACAGATCCTTTGACTGGGCCCAGCTGCATAATGTAGGTTTTTAAGCCAGCAGGAGGTAAACAGCCAAATGTAGTTAACTGAAACCAGCACAGCCTGCGAAGGCAAAGGCCTCTCTCCATCTGCAGGAATTGGCCAATACGAGACTGAGAGCTTTCAGCCTCTAGGGGCCGACTGCCAACTGCCCCACTCCTCTTCTATCCCGCTTCTCAGCTTTGCGCTATCCATGTCCAGTGCAGCAGCGTCCACTGTACGTTCCAGGCTCCCTCGGGCCTGGAGCTCCAATCACAGATGCAAGCAGCTCTTTCCGGTTCTCCTCCCGTGCCTGTGTGCTCACTTTCCAGCTGCCTCCTACCGCCGCCTGCAAGTGTGCCTCTCAATTGTAGACGCTGATGATTAAACTCCGAGGGGCCCAGCTAGTGCTCCACCCCTCTCACTCTGCAGGGTTCAGGCTGCAGCGGTGTAGGAACTCTTGGCCATACTCATGGATCCACTTGTTTGCCACTGGAACATACAGAAAGCCATAAAAAGCAGCACAAGTCTTTCTCACCTTGTATCTTTTAAACCTTTGGATAATTGTTTTTAATAATTTCTGACAATGCATATCTTGACAACACAAAACAGCACAGCCACCAAATGTTTCTGCAGCTGCTTTGTGATGATTAATATCCTCGTGTTAGTTTAACTGGGTCCCTGACACACGTTTTAGCATCGGGAGTTTGGTCTGGGCCAAGCGGCAGCAGATGTTTAGCTTCCTCAGTGCCTGAACAGCAGCATGTAACGCCTCTAAATGCAGCACAGATGTGGATAGGAGCACGATTAAAACTGACAACACCACATAACCTGAATCTACTCTTAGTCTTACCCCATTTGTCCCCAATAAGCACAGGGCAGCCAGCATGCAGGGTGTCCACATCTCCTTTACCATTTCTGTGGAGATTCCACCAGAAGATGGCAGCTTTCTGTGAGATAAAAGCAACATAAAGAAACACTTTAAGTGTGAAGTAAGGTTGCAACTATCCATCACTTTTACTTTTGACTTTAATTGTACACATTTCAGAAAATAGTGAAAGATGATTTCAATAAACCTTGTTTTTACCAACAGTCCAAAGCTGAAATTCAGTTTATACAGATATAGTGTAAGACACAATATTAAGAAGCTGGAAGAACATTCAATTATCACATTTAGTTAATTATTTAAGCATTGTGGGCACAAAGTATGATGACTGAATAAATACTTATTAAGGAATGCCCTGGTAACCTTCTATTATCCTAACTACTTTTTACATGGTTAATGAAGCCAGTCACAACTGTCAATGGATGAGAGGCAGGGTACACCCTGGACAAGTCACCAGACAGAACCATTCACACTCATATTCACACTATGGGCAATTTTAATTTAATTTTGATTAACCTAACTGCATGTCTGAGAGGAATCAGGAGTACCAGAAAAAAAACTATGCAAGCACGGGTGGAAAACATGCAAACTTCACTCAGAGGCCCTGTTAGCAGTTAAATAAAATTACAAATGAACAGTGACAGACAATTCATTAACATTTACAAGCTGATATGAGTTATTTAGATTTTCAAAGATAACATTTTTCCCGTGACTTAGCTTTAATCTAAATGTCCCACACAGGGCTTTATGAGGGTCCTTTATTTCCTATATAAACTGCATGTAAGTGAGTTGCCAATAAAATGAAAAGTAAGAGGGTACTCTCTAGGGATGACCAGATAAACCATTCAGTGCAGCTCATTTATCAGCACAGTAGGGCCTCAGCTATCAACACAATAGCAGCACTGTGGTTTAAAAAGTTTCATGGCTGCTGTGACTCTGATCTGAACTTTTAGCAGTCTGACAGAGAGAATGTGAGGGAGGTGGAAAAACGAGGTGGAAATGACAAAGACAAAAGAGGCTGCTTTTAGCAGACATCTGCAGTGTGTTTACCTCCACGACAGGAACGCTGAAGTTGGCGTAGATGAAGGCTGTGGACCCACCTGCCTCAACAGAGCTCAGCTGGGGAAAAGACACATTCCTTCTGAGTGGTGTCTTGTGTTTATGTGCTCATGTTAAAAAAAGCTTCTTTGTCTTTAGTGATCACTATACAATCTTATTGCAACCTTTATACTTTAAACAAATATTTATGTTGTATTCTCATGTTAATACTAAAGTGGCCATATTGTGCTTAATTTATGCTTTGATTATAATCCATCTTTATATAGCTCCTCTGGCATTCAGACTGAAAAGAGTTCTTTAGGATGTTCCCTACCCTACTCTGTTACTAAGTATACTAACTATACTCCAAGTATAGTTAGTATACTTCTATGTAGTTCTAGTATCCATGCTAGTATACTATTTTTATACTTCTTGGGACTAAATTGGCCCACTTTTTAGTTCACGTCTGATAAGTACATAAAAAGTATACTTGCTCATTTTTAGTTTACAAGAAGTATATTGATAGTATACTTGAATATACTTCTTTTTCGTAAGGGTGGTCAGCTTGCAGAAAATATCTGGAGGGTTGAACTGAGCCCAAAACACAGCATCACTGTTGTCTTTCACTAGTCGGATAATATCTCAGTAAACTGTAGAGACAGATGTCTGCTTCACATGAAAACATGGACTAAACACGTTTTTTGCAAGGACACAGTCAATTAAGGGTATTACTGTTACTGTGTGATGTTTCCTTAACCCACACAGGTACAGTTGGAACAGCACCATCCTACAGTAACAACCTGGCTGAAATTGTGCTGCAGCTGGGGCAGGTTGTAAAAACATTAGTCAGTTAAGAGCAGTGAGAAACATTTCTCAAAGTCTGTTGCTGTGTCCCTGCTGATCTGTGCAGGGACTTCTGTCATTCAGAGTCAAAATGGTTAGAGACTTTACTCACATATATCATAAAAGTGGCCACTCGATTCCCAGTTTTCAGCTTGAACACAGGGCTTGATGGAGACTGGATGCACAGAAATGTAAACGGACATTAGAAAGCAGCGGAAATGTACCTCAAGTACAGACAACATTCACAGAACACCAAGTGTAAAATAAGACAAATGAGCAACTCACGGTAGCGTGGTCAAAGTGAGGCTCATAATGGCCACCAATCCCATAATTCACCACTTGCAGGTACTCGCCGTGTGGGTGCTTCACATTCAGACCTGTGAGCATGGCGATTCTCTGGTCCAACTTCCCAACACTGGAATGTGCTGAGCCCTTCAGCCACGCACTGTGAACAACGCATGTTGATAAAGGTATTTGCTTTTTTTGTCTGTTTGTTTTAAAGTCTTTACTCCAGATGTGCATTTTAACACAAATTAATATTCTAATAACAAGTTGGGTATCATAAACAAAGTGCTATAAGTGTTTGTACCTCTTGCTGATGCGATAGTCTGCTGTTGCTTGTTTCTCTCCAGCTGCCACAACAGATCTCCTCAACTTGTAAACACAGAAAACAGCATCTTTTGTTTTTGATTGTTACAGTAGCCAGCTAGTCTGACAAAGTGTGTGCACGAAATCATACTCCATGTATGATGTATTTATGATAAAAACTCAGGGCAGATATGAGTAAAGAAGAAATCCAATATTCTCACTTCTTTCTTAGAGGGCTGCAACCAACATGAAGGGTGCACAAATGAGCATAAGAAGATGTGATTATTTCACTTATGCACCTATTTGCTGTGCAGCTTCTCCTGCAGATAGTAGTTTAAGGTTTCTTTTTTGTTTTCAAATCAAATCTGAGTATCAGGGTGAGTCTGGGAAGGGTCAGATGTTCTCAGAATAATACATTTATTCTGCAGAAACTTCATTCTTCTCCTTTCATACAGCTTCATCTTCTATGCACCACACTAGTACCAATTCTACAGATCAAACTCCTGATGACGTCCAGGTACTTTCATTCAACACTAAAGGGATTATAAAAACATTTTAGAAGAGGATAAAAACTGTTGTCAGCTAATTATTTCAAATATAAATTAAAGAAAATGAATGGAATGATCTGATCAGTTCTGGTAGACCTTGCTCTTGCTCTCACTGCACCAAACTTACCCACATCCTAGGCCTGTTTTCAATCAACCCACAGGCTGACATTATGGTAAAATAAGTAGGGGTTTCTGTCAGAGCAAAGAATGGAAAACACACTGAACAATGCCAAAACCTTGCAGAAACTATAGGGTTGCCATTGAGTCTTTTTAAGTATTTGTTTCTAGTAACTGAGCCAGCTGTTAGCTGCTCCAAGGATGATACATCGAACTTACATTTTATTTTCATTTTCCCATATTTGCATTTGGAAAGAGGCTCAGTTATAATGGATAAGATTTACCAGCGGACCACAGCAGCCAAGTTTCAGAGTAATGTATCCTTCATTCCTGTAAGTCTTTATAAATGTCTGGAATCAGACCAGTGTTTCTTCTATAGGTTTTTTTTTCCAGGACTTTTCCAGTAGGTTACAGTCGTCTTGGACTCAAGCAGCCAGCGAAGCTCACAGCAGAGCAGAGCAGATCATCAACTACACTGGACGCTTCTTTTGCATGCATTAATTGCCAGAATAAAATGTTAGTAAAATGTATTTTAAGTATAAAGTGAGCCCCACATTACTTGATTATTATTAAACTGCTTTAAATACAAAAGTGTTAATTTCTAAGCACCATTTTACTGCTGCAAATTTCAGAGTGGAGCTTCATTTGCTGTCAAATCACATTTTAAAAACTGCTAATATGTATTATATCTAAAGCCTAATGTATAAAGTATGTACAAGTGTCAAGATGAATGCAAAACTATTATGTTACTGAGGCAGCGTAAAATTAAAGCAAAATAAGGGAAATACTTAAGTAAAAGTGTACTTCAGTACAACAGTTGGGTGATGCAGGAAACTATGCTACTGAATCAAAAGGCAAGAAAACAGACACAGTCACAGTGATAATGAGTATGAGAAGTAGGCACAGTTTGTGTCATTAGACTCAACTACAACATTAACTTCAGCTGGAGGATTTAATGTCTTGGCTGAACTGTGTATACTGTACTGTAATGCGTCTCATCTCCAATGTAATCCATAAAGGACGGATGTAAATATATAGTATGTATA
This sequence comes from Helostoma temminkii, assembly GCA_900302695.1. Classification (NCBI taxonomy): domain Eukaryota; kingdom Metazoa; phylum Chordata; class Actinopteri; order Anabantiformes; family Helostomatidae; genus Helostoma; species Helostoma temminkii. The sequence goes on from OMLM01008057.1 coordinate 36,343, forward strand.
CTATGAGACTATAGTAAATATTTCCATTGAGACTGGACTGTAAGTGAAAAGCTACATTTAAAATTCTGCTGAAATGCTGCTAATTTGATTAACATCTGGGAAGGATGAAAATCTAAATGTGGTCGGAAACAGCTTATAATAAACAGTAATAAAAGCAGAGCCAATCTCCATATACAGAGTTACTATATACAAAGCTTCAAAGACACAAGTAATATTAACAATCTGGGAATAGACAAGCAAAATGTAACACCCCTGGTAGTGGTCAATGGCAAACTCTGTTTCATCAGGCCCCTGTAACTCATTCATTCATTCATCTTCTATACCGCTTGGTCCCCGCAGGGGTCACGGGTGTGCTGGAGCCTATCCCAGCCAGCTTACGGGCGAGAGGCGGGGTACACCCTGGACAGGTCGCCATTGCAGGGCCACATAGAGATGAACAACCATTCACACTCACACCTACGGGCAATTTAGGGTCCCCAGTTAACCTAAGCATGTCTTTGGACTGTGGGAGGAAGCCGGAGTACCCGGAGAGAACCCACGCGAACACGGAGAGAACATGCAAACTCCACACAGAAAGACCCTGGGCCCACCCCGGGAATCGAACCCAGGACCTTCTTGCTGTGAGGCGACAGTGCTAACCACTGCACCACCGTGCCGCCCGCCCCTGTAACTGTATACTGTAAATATAAGGGAACAAGATGTTGACATGGTAACAGCAAAATATAAACATGTTTTCAGCCTCTTTCTGATTTTTAATAAACTCCCTTGAACTTTTACTGTGTCCAAGAAAAGACTTTGCAGCCCTGCTTTTTGTGAGTCCCGTGTGATAAAAACAACACATTTCCTCTGTTTGTTGAGAAAACTCTGCAAACATGGGATTACAAAGCCATTTGAAGACTTAACTGCATTAACCAGAAAATGTGTGGCGTTATGATAAAAATATGTGCCAAAGAAGTTACACAGTGGAGACACATTTTTTGAACCACAAGTGATGAGGCAAATGCACATGGTGGCACTTACTCCTGGCTGGGCAACCCTCTTAATGTCTTCAGCCTCTGTGTCAGTGACGAAGTTGTGGTACAGGACCACATAAGGCTGCAAGCTCAGTACTTCACGTCTTACTGGCAGCAGTAGCAGCCCGGGATTGTCGTTGGTGAAGTAGTCGCAGAATAGGTTGGGGTTTTCAAAATGCACTGGCTGTTAAGAGAAACAGGGATCTGAAGTTCATTAACAGGATCAAATCAGATTGTTTTGTTGCTGTTGACATCGTTCTGTTTCCACACAGGCTTAAAGCACAACTTGACTTAACACCTGTCTGTAACACAAACTTGCATGATAAATTCAAAAACAGATTTTTTTTTAAAATCTATAGCAAATTCTTCAAGCTGTTTAAATATGAACAACTCAAACATTCTATGAATGGCATTATCAAGCTGTTTAAAAATAGATATCTGAGCTGCTATCAGATAGATTATTAAGTTTTAATAATTGTCCTCACACTATTGGATCAACTGACAATCGTCTCCTATTGCCAGGCTTTGGACTGGCTTGTGCAGCCTCAGTGGCTGGGGTTTTGCAGATATTTTGGGGGTTCAGTGTCTTTTCTAGGTATATGACATACAGCAGTAGCCTGGTCACAAACTGTTGACTCTTGGGTTTGAGGGGCAACCACTCAAGCAGCTGCAACCTCCTATGTTGAAATTTATATGTAATCCCTGGAAAATCCCAACCATTTTCTTTAGATTTAAGATTCAGAGCGAACCTTTCATATCTATGTGGAGGCAGCCATGTTTCTACGGTAGCCCAGAACGGACAAAACACACACTTTTTCTTGAATTTGGTGATGCTTGAATTACAGTAATATTCATTATCATACTTTGAAGCTGTCACCTACAGTATAGTGTTAAATTACTGCATCCAGTTTCTAAATACACAACCATCTAAAATAACCTCATCACTTATTACTAGTTGATGCATTCGCAGAAAACATGACACCTCATGTCCACCACAGGTTGTCTCAGGCTTGGGGTGTGAGGGTGCCCAGAAGGCATTTTGCAATCTATCTTTTTAATTTCTGTGTCTGTGCCAGTGAGCCACCAACATGGCTGTACAGTCATTTATCCAAATAATAAAAATGCTTTTAAAGTGACATAATTCTCCATTCTCTCAGTCCTTTTCAATACAATAGTACTAGTAGTAGTTAAACAGGAGTGCTCAAACTTTTGTACACATCTATACACACTTGAAGGAACCAAAGCTCCATTGTTTAGATATTATAGAATAAAGAATTTTCTATAATATCTGTGATCTTTCCCTGATACGCAGTGTTCAGAACAATTAACTAGGATGGATACCTGGGAGCCTAGGGTCTGGCAGAGTCTCTTATAAGTGTCCCTGGTCCTTAAATAGCTCTTGGCAGGTCTTCTCAATTCATCAGCCCTGGGTGGAGTAGCTGTAACCAACAGCTTCTCATATTTCTCTATGTTCTGCAAAACTCTTCCATTCATAGGGTCTGTGAAGAAAAGAGTGTAAACAATCAGTCACACTCTTCATCAAGGCAAAGATACATCAGTAAAGAGGGATTTTATTTACCATAATGCAGTAACTGCTGAGACAGACTCAGAGCGTGGGATACGTTTCCTGTCTGGAACAACGAGAAAGATTAGAAAAGTAGAACCCATCAATCGTCTGCATTTCATAAGTGTCCTTCTACCTACTTTAAAGTGAGAGAAGGCCAGATGATCCAAAGCGTCTTCTAAAGTCCCTTCATTCTCAGGACTCCACTCGCCTCCTGCTCCCCTGAAGAGACGCACCGACTCCTCCAACCACTGCACTGAGTGGTCGTAGTCTTCCTGCTCGTAGGCCACCTGGAAAACAACACATAGGTTACTTTAAATCACTACTTGTTAAAATTGTTTGTCACCAAACTAACGTGCTCGGACACAGGACCGAGGAACCAAAGGTCAGCACAGTGTTGCAGTGTTTAAGTTTTTACAGTTGTAGCCTGGGAAAACGTTTAGTAGGAATCTTGTCCATTTTGAAGCAGCAGGAATAACTTTGAGTCTACGTCAGACCAGGATTCTGGCGATTCACAACACACAGCTGGCATAAACTTGTCACCCTGACAGTTTGGATTAATTCAGCCTTTGGGCCAAACCATTTGAATTGAATTACAGATAATAGGACATGCAGAAATGCATTTTAAACTGACTGCACAGATTTTTTTTTACTGATGTTTGTATATGCCTCCGTGTGGCTGGCTTCATGCAAAATCTAATATTTGAGAAAATAAAACCAGCCCTTGTGGGATAAAATATATTAGTTTATTTTTCCTTCAAATTGACTTGGTGATTAATGAATTAATATTTTCAACTAGTCTTGCATTTTGATATAATCTTTGCCATATAAACTAGTTTCTCAAACCATTCTCGTCACAGTTTCCAGCCTGGTTTGTCCATATGTGGTTTAGCTCTCTGTTCCTCTTGCACTTCTAGTTCTCATTCTGCCAGTTAACCTTCAGTCCCACCTGTGTTTTCCCCTTCATAAGCAGGTTTGCGGTGCTCTACCCTGTGCCAGATTGTCGATTTTCATACATTGAAGAGGCCGACCTGGATCGACCTGGATTGACCTGGATTGTGAAATTCAGAATTCACAGGGGTAAACAGGCACAGGACAGGACATGATAATCTGGGTTCTGTAGAGACTTGGGGTATTTATGGAGAGGGAATCCAGCTGCACATTGCCTGCAGCTGGCTGGAGTGAATACAGGTGTGTGTCTGGAGAACAGGGCAGGAGGTGTGGTCAGATCAGAGTCCTGTGTGTGTGTGTGTGTGTGTGTGTGTGTGTGTGTATGTGTGTGTGTGTGTGTGTGCGCGTGCGCGTGTGTGTGAGAAAGGCAAGGCAAGGGGGCATGGTCTTATGGGTCTGGCACTATTGCAGGGGAGTGGTTGTGAAGGTGTAGGCAGGCAAATCAGGGAGAGGTGAGGGGAAAGACCAGGAAGACAGAGCAGGAGGTGGACAAAACTGACAGAGACAGAGACTTAACAATAAACACAATAAACAAAGACATGGATCGTGACAGGAAACTCTGAAGTTAGAGCCTACTTTTGCTCTAAACATTTCTTAACGTGTGCTGCATTAGATAATGTCTTTTCCATGCTGGAGAATGTGTCTCTCCCACGCTGTGCCCTGCCCTTACACATCAGCACTGTACATAAACAGTGGAATCTACTGTGGTGAAACCTTGTGTTTTTCTTTTATACTCTCACAGAATAGTATATTACTTTTCATATGACATGCATAGCCAGGCTCGCAATGGGAAGAATGGCACTTTTTCCAAGCTGACTGTCTGGATTCCCACCGCACAACAACTGACAGGCCTTTGGAACAGGATCATAATCAGGGAGGACATTTTTCAAAGCAACAACTTCCAAGTATCTCAGAGTTTTATTACTTTGCACGAGCCCAGAAGGATAAAAGACTAATTTCATGTCAAGTTAGAGTAGAAAGCTACTAGTTGCTTTGCAGATTAAGATTGTAAAAAATCTTATTGTTAGGGTATGTTTTTTTTTTGGCTTGTGACCTTTTTTTTATTCAGTTTTCCAATAGACCCCAAATTAGGTAATAAAGAACAATCACTGAACATACATACAACACATATGCCATGGATCTTTCTGGGAGTGGTTCTTTTCTTTCCTTTCTTTAATGAGAGAGCAGCTGTAACAGGCAAAACTATTTCCCTCTGGGATTAATAAAGTTTTTTGAATCTTGAATCTTGAATGTCTTGGTGTCTGACAGTTAAATCAGGAAAAGGAATGAAGAAATACAGTGGAAAATGAAAAGGAAGAAATAAAAAATGGATTATGACCTCTTATAATAAAGCAGTGTCTAGTTGGGACCTTTTGGCACATTTTAGACATCTATGAGTTATTTCTAGTTTCTCCAGAGACTGGTTTCTTTTAAAACTTCTTCTATTCATTACAAAAACAGTTTAAAGCCCAAAAATATAAATTGTGCAAGGATAAAAGAGAGGTCTAAATCAATTTCAATAAAGTCTGTCATTATAGACTCCAAAATGGGACAACCCCCACAGCTGAATATTAGCACACTTATACAACATTTCATGGCGAGCATCTTAGTCTGGGTCTGGGTGCAACCTCCTGTTGTTGTCCTACAGCCCAAAATAGGACCCCATGTGCCTCAGCAGGTCCGGTTGTTCATTTTCATGACATCTACAATAAAACTTGTAGATCACCCCTGAAAATGGAGGATGGGGTCATATAAGAATTGAGACACAACCTCCTATTAGCTTCCCCCAGCTGAAATTATCCCATGCACTTCCTCTGGCATGATCATACATTTTCATACAAATTTTGGAAACCAAATATAAAGCCTCTATGTGGACTGGGTCAACTCAGAATAGAGCTCCAACCTCCGACCCAAGTGCTTCCTCTGATGCCTTTTCATAGATAAATGCAACCACAATTTAGCTCCACTTTCCACTTTTTTAGGCCTCTTTCAGTTAAAAAAAATCTAAAAATCTCAATATGCAATTGTATTTGCATTTTGTGTCTGAAGACAATATTATTACCTTCAGAAGACATTCCCAGAATTCCCGAAAGTCCTGGGCAAGACCAGATAATTTAGCTACCCTTACACCTTAGTTTAGTACCTTTAGTTTTAGAGGTCATTTCTGCATTGTTGTTCAGATGTTCATTGGACCCTCTACTTAAGTAACAAATGTGAGTTTCCAATAAAGATAATATAGTAAAAACAAGGCAAATAAGCATTAAAAGAAATGATGTATTGTGTACCTTTCCAACCAGAAAGCAGTCATCACCGGAGAGGGGGACAGACACTGCAGGCATATAGATTTCTACAGGTTTCCCATTGCTGACTCTCTGGAAACGACCCCTCACAAGACTTGCAACCTGGAGAGCATACACATCCTGCAGCCGCATTAGTCCATTAGCGGCCCCCTGGAGGTCTTCCAGTTTGGGCAAATCAGCCTCTTCCTCTTCGAAACTGGACCTGAGGGCTGAACAGGAGAGGCCAAAAGGTGAACTGACAGCAGAGAAAAGAGAAGAGGGGGTTTCAATCATCAACACCAGATGTGTCTGACCAACCTTGTGCGTTCTCCAGGGCTTCATTGCTGTAGACTACATTCAGCCACTCTGACTGCAGGCGCTTGATCAGAGTGAACGCCATCAGCGGGTTTGCCATCGCGGTCCCAGAGGCTTTGTAAAGTTGACTGTGCAGGTCAGACACTTTGGTGTAAAAGCTGCATGAAAAGTCACAGACTGTGGTAAGTGTAAGAGAAAGATGTGCTGTTCTGTGCTCTTTATTTAAGAAAGTAAAAGTACTGTATGTTACTTCCTAGTGTCTGTATCAGGCTGAAAAGCGTAAAACACACAGATTCCAGATGAGATTTTGAGACTAGTTAACCATGAAGATAATATCATTATGATCAAATCAGAGACAATGATTACAGCTGATGTATGATGTGACTCATTTTCCAAACCCGCACCACAACAAAGCCCCCACAGCTGAGATGCTGGTTTAAATTTCATGTCCAAGAGGCCTCATCTGTAACTTTAGAGGCAGTTAGTTCCACTTAGAGAACCGATGAATCATATGAATGATATTGAAGTGGAGGTTTTTTTTTCAACTTATTAATTTAACCTTTTTCTTGGAGTCACATTAAAACAGAAGTTAATTGTGTTATTCAGGTCAAAACGTGTCACAGTTTCTGGATTCTGTGGATGTGAAACACATCCTCGTGCGCTCTCATCATCGTGTCCAATAAAACTTCTTCCATCATTATTCACATTGTGGAGCAGCTCCAGGCTGAGTCACTGCTGACATCATCACCACAGTCTCGTCTCGTCTATTACAAGAAACCAACTAAACTGTGAATTAGAACATTCCTTCCTTTAATTCTCCACAAACCGTTCGACCTGATTGCAGTGAAATATTGCAGATTTAACTTCTAACATACAAATAGAAGCTTCTCTGCTGCAAGATGTTGTCAGCCTCCATCTTGCATTTCAGAGGTGGTAACTGACTACATTTACTCAAGTACTGTACTTCAGTACAATTTTGAGGTACTTGTACTTGTGTACTTGTGTTTATATTACTTTCACTTTTACTCCACTTTAAATCATAGGAAAATATAATACCTTTACTCCGTTACACCCATTTTAAAGCATTAGTTACTTTTTGCTGGTTTAGATTATTATAAAAATATTGTTAACAAATAAAATGCTGATGTTTGTATTTATCTCTGGAGGTAACAACACTTTTTTACCACAGTTTTCACGTTTGACAATTTGTCAAACAAATTTTAACTTTTGTGCTTAAATTTAGATCATGTACTTTTACTTGAGTAGAGAAACATATGATACCGCATCTAAAAGTGTTTTCTGAGCAGTTTTACTTGAGTAATGAGTTTGTGTACTTCATGCACCTCTGCGCGTCACTCACCGCCTGATGTCCTCCAGCCTCTCCAGCTCATGATCGATGTATGTCTTCAGGTAATCGATCAGCTTCCGTTCAACACTTATCGCCTGCTTTACGTTCAAAAGAGACGTATACATTTCCCCCAGAGCCGCAGGCAGCGCAGCTACAGTCAGGAGAGCCCAGCTTAAATAAAGACACTTCATCTCCAGCTCATAAAAAGTAACTTTGAGTTATTCTCTGCTCTGCAGCAGCGGATCTGCGGTTTCTTCCTGAACAGCACCGAGGATTTACCCCAGGCGCTGTCTGGGATCTCCCCCCTGATCTGGGATCAGCCTGCAGCCTGGGCTCTGCCAGGACAATTAGTTTTTCATTACAGCAATCTCCCACAGTTTTATTTGCTCTGTAATAAAAATAAGAAACTGATGCAGTTTGGAGCCAGTTTGTGTTTGTGGAGGAAGTTTCTGACTGAGCTCAGATAAAAAGTGTCAGGGTAGTGCAGTCATTTATGCTCCTTTATTGTATTTATTAAGTTTTAATGCTTTAAAATAAGCATTAAAGAGTAAAGAAACACAGGGAGGCTCAACCAAACGTGGAGTCACAGCGACACCTGTAGGTGAAAGCTCAGTACAACAACCAACCAATAAATGTGCACAGAAATCTAGACAAATCTAGATATAATAAATATATAACTAGTTTCTGGGGGGTAATATTAAGCTAGTGTCAGTGGGATGGTGTGATGTGCAGGCAAAGTCACAAAAACACCTATTTTGTTGCAGAAATTCACAATAATTCACATTATTATCTCTGTGTCTCTGTCGCTTATAGACACAGCAGAAGATTGGCACACTTACGCTGTCAGCCCTCCCCTCACTGTTCTAGAGCTAATAAAAGGGCCCCATGTGCCTCTGCAGGTCATAAAACAAAAGTTGAAGATCACCCCTAAAAATGGAGGAGGGGTCGTGACTTGCACGGTCTAACTGATACACAGTGTCCAGTAATGTTTGTAATTTTATGTTTTTAAGCATCTGTGCTTGCGACCCGGATGGGACATGGTCAAGGTTCAAGGTTCTTTCTTGTCGCTTCATTCCTATACAATCATGTAGAGACTGAAACGAAACAACGTTCGTCTGGGATCTTGGTGCTATAACGAAAGAACACAACACAACGACAATGACGTTTTTCTAGACAAAAATTATACACAAGTGTCATAACTCTCAAAGGGGATTTAACTAACAACAGAAAAGGTTCTGACTACATAATGTGCACAGATGAATGTGTGAACAGTGCAAGACACAGGACATTGAAGCGCTGACCACTGATGTGCAAAAATAAAAAAAAAGAGTATTGCATAAACTGAAAGTGACCAGTTTAGTAATACTCATTACAGAGTAAATACAGTCTTAATGAGATAAATGTGTAAATATGGTTTAGTTTGCATTTTAATATATACAAGAAAACATGAGCAGCTTCTGATGCAAAATCCTGCTCAACATGCTACATAACAATGGAGTGGAATGTGAGATGTGTGTTTTAATGTGTTATTACAGTGGTGATCACCACTGTGGTGCCCTTGTACTGGCTTTATTGGAAACCTTCCAGGTGTGGAAGTGTGTAAAAGTACAAAAGAAAAACCTCTCGATGACACTAAAACAAATGTTTATTGAGTCATTTCAGCACCTTCAGATCAGGCATTTTATTCAAAAAAAATATTGTTTCACTCTCACCCATCAACACAGGACTGATTTCAGCAACACCCCTCCGTCTCAGCTAGAAACTAAGAGACGCTGGGAAATCTGAGAGACTTTTTTTCTCCCCTTGTCGTCTACCATCATATGGACCCAGTTTGCCTTCAGTATAAAGGCCAATGTGAAGACCATACACATGTTCTGGTCTTGCCCAGCATTTTTAATATTTACACTAACCTTTGTGCACCATGTTTGGATTTAACCCAGAAACCTACCACATCAACATGGTTGTATTTCTGGAGTTGCCAGAAGGTTTGTCTTTCTCAGTCTCCAGCTTTACAAGATGGATAAGAGACACAAGGTATTTTTTTGTTATATAAGAAGACCTGGATATGTTTCTTACAGTATTATGAGAATATGGACTTTCCTCCTAATGAATAAGACCAGGAGGATAAAACTTTGAGGGCTTTCTTTTCTTTTTTTTAATTCTGGGCCAATATTATTGTTATATTGTATTTTTACATTGCACAATGACAACGATGGACACAAACAAATTTGTATATTACAGGGATAGCTGATAGGCAAATGGTATCGTGGTCCGGCGCCTGGTCTCTCATTCCATATATGGCCGTTTCCTGTCTCTGTTCACTCTCTGGTTCATCAGTCCAACCATTTTCACCTGGCCTCTCCCCTCTATAAGCAGATCTGTGGCTCCTTGTCAATCACCAGATTGTAAGATCAGCTCACCCTGTCTCTCCAGCCATCCTGTACCTAACCCAGTCTTCTGAAACCAACCTAAACCTGTTCCGGCCCCGACTTCTACCCTGACCCTCCAATCTGTAAGTTTGTGATTGTTAGCTGTCACGACCTATTTCTGGAACCCCACTTTGAGGTCAACATAGTGGACTTAGGTTATTTTTTTTATCTGCACAATTCATATTTTGTGAAGACTGCCATTAACTCCACTGTCACTAATCCTACTGTCCTGTGTGCAGTGTCATTCCTGCTCCTGCTTGGTCATCTGAACAGTCGCTCACCTGTCCAGTCCCTGGCTCGTGTGTTGTCTCTCCAGCAAATCATCAACCTTTTAACTGATCCAGTGTTGTCAGACTCATTCCATCCACTGCACACAACCCCAGACACATGACAACAGAGTGGGCTTATGATGAGTGGGAAACAGTGTTATTACTGCTGAGCTTCAGAATTATTGTGTTTTTATATTGCAAATATTTGATTGTATTCTGATACGTGAAGGAAACAATAAAAATTAGTTTTAAATAAAGTCACAAACATGTCCATTGTGTTGGAGAGTTCAGTCCAAAGTAGTTGAAGAAGCAGAAAAGTTCTCCTCCACCTGGCCTCTGACTTGAGATTTGATTTTGTTTGAGCAGCAGAGGAATGTTTTCCCAGAGCAGCCCCTGAGACTCTGAGCTCGAAAGCTGAGGACGAGTGGGTTTAGAAAGTTTGGATTAGGATTAAACAGACGTAATTTAACCCTTATGTGGTGTTCAGATCTGCAAGACCTTTTTTCAGTCTTTATTGAAATAAACAGATGGTGCTGAATTATTCTTTGCCTTTAGCTTAGTTTTTTGTAATGAGAATTACAGACGAGCTAAACATGACAGAAGCAGACATAGTAACATACTGTGTGAATAAATACACACACACAAAGACATCTTTGCATGTCAGCCCTGCACTACCTCCACAAAAATACTGTGGTGAATATTAGCACACACATTCAGTGTGGTGGTAAACTAATGACTGGCAGACAACAGGCTGCAACAATTTTACATTTTAAGCACAGAAAAGTATTTGCTCCCTCATTTTCCCTGTGTTTACGTTTTGTGTTTCATGAGAATGCATATGTACAATGAATTAGTGAGGAATGCTACAGACAGAGGCAATGAAAGTGGTTTTGGACGATACCCAGAAGCTGATTTGGTAGGAGTGTCCACTTTGAGGATTATGTGTCTAAAAAAATTGCACAGTGTCAGTTCAGACAGTTCAGAGGGTAACAGTGAGGCTCAGCCTGTTCAGACAGCTTCGGAGTCCACATCCACAGCAAACAGGGTGACAAATATGGATGATCTGCTTGCCTACAGAGCTGCCAAAACCATAGAGCCAACGTGGATGTCCAACACTCATGTGCAGAGCATATACAGTCGTGTTTAGACTTTTCATTTCTGAGGCCATCTGGAAAATCTTTCTGGACTGCTCTAATTTGTCTAAGACATAACACAGATGTGTCACATGCATTAAATGCATTTATAGTACACACACACACACACAGACACACACACAGACACACACACACACACACACACACACACACACACACACACACACACACACACACACACACACACACACACACACACACACAGACACACACAGACACACACACACACACAGA
>OMLM01008057.1:52574-80495 GCA_900302695.1 Helostoma temminkii
TAATACAAACCTACATAAGGTTCACGTCAGTAGGTGTCTAAATTCAATACACAAATGAAACAGGACTAACTTTCACACTAAAGAGTGTTTTATTGAAGCTTTTTAAGTAGAATAAGGATTTTTAAGCTCTAACAAGAAACTAACTTAACCTAAAAATAAATTCTAAAATATAAATCAACTAAACTAAGTCACAAGTAAAGACAAAAAACAATATTTAGTCAAGATAATATTTAGTTGTTTCAGAAGAACAAATTGCATTTGTTGACTTAATTCAAAATTTTAAGGCAGCCCTTAGACTTATATTTTTAAGTTAAAACAACAAGTTAAATTTTACAGTGTGCCCTAAGTGGAGAGTTTATGCTCCAGGAATATTTTTTGCACTGTTCCTCTTGTAGCTGCACCTTTTTGCTGAGTCCAGTAAGAAGCCCAGAAACAATTGTTGTATCACTGGTGCTAATTAGACACCACACTAAAACACACAAATAAAACCGTTCTGCCATAAACTTTCTCTCTTTATTTCAAAAAAGAAAAGACCGCTATTGAACCACACTGACTTATACTCCAGGGTGCATCCTTATATCACGTCTATTTCTAGATGTATATTAGTATTCAGAGCAGTACATGTTTCTATGGGTAGTGTGTTTTTTAAAAAGTTTTTGGGGTTCATAGTGCAGTGATTTTTATGTCAACAATGCTATGCTATGCTGCAAACTGTACATTCTGACCCTTTAAGGATGCACAGTTTGTGAAATGCAGTGCAAAAGTTAAATAAACACTTTGAATAATGGATCAAACTCCTTTTTCATGCACTGTTTAGAGTGTCACACTCTTACGTAAGGTTACTGAAGCTGGCGACTAACAGTAGAAAGATAATTTGCAGGTGTAATGGCACACTGTTGTTTTGGAAGAAGATGATGAAACGTAATAATTTCTGTTGTTTGAATGGCATGTGGAGCACTGGAATAAGGTACATTGCAATATCTCCAGGGCACCATTAGAGAACGTGTCCCATTTCCCCTTCTTAGTAATTAACAGACTGGCTGATTATTAACAAAAAGCTCCTGAGTATAATTGTGCAACCTAAAGTTTTCACTTGTTTGGCAAACAAGTTGACTCTGTAGAGAGCAGCTCACTGGGGCTTGTCCTCTATGCGCAACTTCTGCGTCATCCCCCAGTACTGCAGGGGATTGGACTGAAATCTGCGTCCAAAACAAACTTTTTCCTGCTGAAGCCCAGAGGGTGCCAGCTCAGCAAATAATTTATTTACAGACTGAGAGTCTCAGTGGATATTATTATCAGGTTTTGTCAGAAAGAGTTTTAGTGAAATAGAAGTGCCAAATAAAGGAAACTTATCTTCAGGAAAATAAAATTAAAAAAGAGACACAAGGAAATATGTCACAATTTAAATACAGTGTGATTTTAAATTCATCTATTGTTACTTACATGCCTTAAAAAGGTAGAGGAATTTTAAAAATTCAACTGTAATGTTCTGAAGCTGTTTGAGCCTCTTAGACACAGCTTCTAGTATTGTCCTGCAGGTGTTCCTCACCTTTTGTGTGTGCATATTGTTCATGTTAAAGACATGCTTGACTAGGATATTTATTTGTGCTGTGATTGAAGTGCAGAAAAGGCCTCATAGCAAAAGGCACCTGATTTGCAAATTTCCCTTTAAGTGCTTTGGTTTCTTCCCACAGCCAAGAGACATGTAGTCCTGGTCAGTGAGTTATTACGCAGGTAATTGCATGTCTGTGTGCCCTCCACCAGTTTGGCATTGTACTCCTTGTAATACCAAGAGCAGAATCCCAGTTTAAATATAGTGAAATCAATTCAACAAAGTCTTTATTTTATTAATTTATTTGCATTTTTCTTCCTGGCACCAACACTACACAGCACCTCAACTGCCATCATATCTTGATGAGAGATTTGAGGCTCAAATGTTTCATATTATATCCCTTTTGGGAGTTAAAAAACAGGTCACTGGCGTCCCCAGAATGTGTACCACCGTCAACCCTTGGCTCAGAAAACACAGCAGTGGGATAATGAACAACAGACAGCTGAGATGCTGCTCAGATATAACAAGGTTATATAACCATATAATGTTGATCTTACATAACCTTATGATTTTAACACAATCCAGCCTAATAAACCCATAGAAATAGCGTTGAAGGTTTCACACCATGTCTCTAGTCAACCCTAGACAGTTCTGCTCTGAAACTAGCAACAATGTCAAAATCACTCAATCTTTGAGCTTCTGTCTTTAAGTAAATCCAGCAGCCATGAACCAATTGTCATACACACGCACATACACACTGACCCAACAGTGGCACCGAGCACTTGGCAGATGCTGTGGCAGACAGGGATTGGCCAGAGCTCAGTATGACACCTCCCAATACGCATTGGCGAGGGGGGAAATCTGGAATGGACCATTTTGTGGCTGAATTCTACCAAACAAAAAACTGTAAAAAAAAAAAAAAAAGGTGTGTACTTTGAATGCGCCTGGTGTGTCTCTACAAACACTCGAGAGCCATATAAATGTATAAAAATAACTAAAAAGTGGATTTTGCATAATATGACCCCTTTAGGCTGAAGTGAGGAGCATAAGGTCTGGTAAGTTTTCCAACTCCACAATTCCAGATGGGATCATGTGCTAATGTAACACAGTCAGATTTAGTAAAACACCATCAAAAATACTCTTTTGTGCAATGTATAATATCTTCTGCAATTTCTGTGCATGTCTTATCCGATACACACAGTTTAAGCGGATATGTGATATGGTGAACAGGTACACTGGGAAACACTAAAGTACACTGCAAACACAACCTGCAACAGTCATAGTATGCTCTTCTTCTTTTAACTCACCACAGCAGATCGATTGTCTGCATCTCACTATGTTCTCTGCGTCTTCCTCTGTCACTCCAGCTTCTCATATTTCCTCATTCACCACATCTACACACCTCCCCTTTGGTCTTCCTACATTCTGAATTCCTACTTTCACCACCACACATTCCTTTCTCCTCTCCTCCTTCCTCCATATGTGCCTCTCCACTGTCTTCTCCTTTGCCAAACAGTACCACAGTTTCCAGTGGTACCCTGTTGGTTTAACAGTACCATTGGTGGTTGATTGTAACCAACATATCTGCTCCTTTTAACATATGCACACCATTATTTTGTATTAGTGAGATACAGATCTTTAATAAAGTTGAAATAAGAATCAAGCAGCAAAAAACATTTAATCCAATCCAAGCAAGAATGAAAGAATAACTCACATCATGCCACTTTATACACTTTCACATTATTCTGTGACTGTACTAGCACAGTCATGATCATGAAAGCCCAAGCATTAAATTTTTTTGCCATATTTGTTATAATAAAGAAAAATATATAAGTTTCCACCAGGAAATATGTAAACACCATTAAACCTAAAGAGAGAGGGAGAGAGTGTCTATCAAATAAACCAACACATCAGGTCCTGCAACCTGCACGTAATGTCTGTCTCTGTGGCCTTTGCAGATAACAACAGATACGCACATTTGCAGGTACAGTCAACAGATCAATATCTTTGACGTAATGGAATGCTACTGGGTCCTTACAAATACTCGCAGGACATGACTGTTGGTAGCTGTGAGCTGACAGAAAGGTTTCTAGCAAACAGGCAAAGCGACGGCGTGTGGACGGCAACTTTGTTTGATTTTTACATAGATCATATCAAATACATTCTTCAGCAGCAGCGGATCAAGTTAATCTGCAAAATGCAAGCTATCCGTCAGTGTTCAGTGTGTGCCAACCGAGCCACTGGAGGATTTCTGCGAAACCAGACAGACATTTCAATGCTGCAGACCAACAAGAATGTGCTCAGGAGAGAAGCAGCTTGCCTCCGTGCACTGAGGTAGGTTATGGATGATCGGACCATATATGACTTGGACACACTGATCTAAAATACTACTGATTATGACTGAAACAACCTGCTAATATCCTGTTCTCTTTCCTCTACAGCAGTTGTGAGAGTGTCCTCTTCAGGAAGCCTGGAATCCAAAAGCGGGAGGAATGGACAGAATCTGCACACATGAGTGTAGCATCCTTCAGTGTTGGCCGCGGGATTTGTGCTGTGCCTTTTACACATGTAAGTAATCTTGAATCTGAAATAATATGGTACAAGCAAAAACTCAAAGAACTGCAACTGCACACATTTTGTCCTCTTGCAAAATGTTTGTTCTTTGTCTTCATGTACAGTACGCACATGCAGAAATTAAAATGTTTTTTTTTCTGTGCACAGCAGGTGGAAAACCTCTCCCATGACTCTCTGATCAGAAGAGCAGCCTCAGTGGTTACAGACAGCTCAAGTACCTTCCTTTCCCAGACCACCTTGGCTCTCATAGATGCCCTTACAGACTACTCAAAGGTGGGTTTTCATCATGTAAAACATATAATTCACATCATGTGGACACCAGCCTAAGTTTTGAGTTTCATTTTTTATTGGAAAGAAAACAGTAGTGTAAGAACCACCTAAAACTTAATATTTATATTTGTTTTGCTATCTTTGTTTTATTATACTTGCAAGTTGATAGTGACCTCTAGTATTATTGTGAAAATGCATGCATGGACCTGATGCAGCCATTTAGATTTTAGGGCCCACAACCCTAAATGTAAAACACTTACATGTTAAAAGGTTATAAATATTTGGGTCATAGGAGTAAAGAACTAAATCAGTTTGAGACACGTTGGCACAACCTTTTTTTTCAGGATATAGAAAGTGGTATCTTATCTACCTCCTGCTTATCTTATGGATTACAGTCACCCTCGTCCGGTCATGTTTTGTTGACATGTCAGATGAACAACAACTGTAAGGTTAATATTTGAAAGATTTCTGTGCACTACTCCTCATTGTCTGTCCTCTCTGTGTTTGCTGACAGGCTGTGCACACACGCATTGCTCTCCAAAGAAGGTATCTGGCTTCCTTGGGAAAACTGACCCCAGCAGATGAAGGTTCACTGCAGAGGTTGATCAATGTCCAGCGTGCAGAGGTTAGTTTGTTATTTTCTTGTTACTTTTTCCATTCAGTTTTATTACATTAAAACCATATACCACATATATATATACTTAGTTGGTCTCATCGCTGTGCTGACAGGTTAGCGACAGACTTGATGAATGCAAACGTTTTGAGTCATTCTGGATCAACGCTATGAACTTGAGTAAACTGGCAGCTGAGGCAGCTTACACCTCGCGTGAGTAAAATGTTTACCTAAATGTTTACAGTTGTATTTCTTAAGCTCTGATATAATACTGCAACCTATATTATGTCAAGTATTGATAAAACATGTTTCCTGTCTGTTTCCAGGAAGTGAACAAGCATCAATCACATTGAGAACAAATATCCAGGTGGCTCAGTCACAGGTGGAGGAGGCACGGAAACTGTCTGCGGATGCGGATAAGAAGTTGGCCGAGACTAAAGTAGAAGAGATCCAAAGGATGGCCGAATATGCTGCCTCCCTAGAGAACAGCGAAGAGCATGAGGTGCATGAAGCTTATCTACGAGAAGACTAAGACAAATAGAAAGACATGTTGATAACCAGGACAAAATAAGTGCACACCAATGCACTATTGATTTCATAGTGATAAGGATTCACCTTAGAAAACTTTGAGCTTCCTTATTTTGTTATTGCAATTGTTATCACTCTGTTCCTTTTTGAGCCTGTTCAGAACTCTACGTCCTTACAGTCATGCAAAAAATCAATTTGTGAAAACGAATTGAAATAAATTCTTTACTTTAGCATAAATCATTATTTAAGACTATTTATTTGATTAGTAAATGTCAGCTGCTTTTGGAGCAGATGGAGAATGATTACCAGATTCCCAGTGTTTATATTATATGGCAATAAGATTTGTCCAGTATTTGCTGGCAATTGTTTATTGTATTATTTGTTGTAAATAAATACTTTGTTGTAAAAATATTGTTTGCCTCATTTTCACTGTTCATATAAAGCAAATAATAAAATGAATCTATGTACAGTGTATGAATCTATGTTTTGATGACTTCTTTATTATTTCCATATCCTAAATTACTGTAGTGCTTACTATTGACCACTGTCAGTGATTTACACTTAAGCACCAACAAGTTCTGTTTCTGTATCACACCAGAAAAATTCAAACTTCAAATTGCTTTCCAAAGGTGGTATTCACAGAGGAAACTGACCCTGGCAGAGACCAGTCAGAGAACAGCCGTATTTAAATTGCTCCTATTGTGGCTTTTTACCCGTGCGACCTTCTGAGATACTGCAGGACTTTTAGACTTGCTTTAATGTCTCTGAAGCACTGAAGCACATTTGACTCTCTGTGTCTGCTACACTACCTATGTGGTCCTCACACTAGCCTGTGAACTGTCCTTGTGCGTCATTTCACTTTCTTCGCTTCATATCTGGTCATGGTGGGGAAAGCTAAGGGGAAACATGGGAATCAATTAAACCAGGCCAGAGCAAACAAGTCATAACCAACATATTAGTAATTTTTTTTTACAGTATCTCACCAAATAATAAATAAAACTGAATAAAAATACTGAAATCTATAATATTCTTTGTCATTACACCATTAAGTTTGTTACTTCCCCATGCGAAAAAGGGACTCTTCGTAATATCTTTATAAAAACAAAATGCAATCACTTACAAATCTTATAAACTCATATTTTTTTAATTGAAAATGTATCTTAGAAAACATCAAATATTCAAACAAACACATGTGGAAACAACATAAATTGTGACAAAGGAAGGAAGAGCTGGAAGAACATTAATATGCTAAATGGCAACAGGTCAGTAACAATGCTGGGTGTAAAAAGAGCATCTTGGACATGTATGTCCGTTATTTCAATGACTTGTGGAGCTGTGTTAAGAGACGTTCTAATATGTGGAACACAGTGTAACAGATTATTTAATGCAGTACCTGTATGATAAGAAATATGGCTGACACAAGCCAACTACACAGTACAGTACTGTATGTGCACCCATTCACAGTACTGTTGGCTACTGTAGCATGGGGACAATGACACCACTTTGCTACACCTGGTGGCAGAAAGGAGACGTGCAGTTTGAAGGCATGGGAAATGGACAGAACTTGCAAACTCCACACAAAAAGGCACCCGGCCAACCGATGGAATCAAACCCAGGTCCTTCATGCTGTGAGTGGACAGTGCTAACCACTACATCACCGTGCTGCCATTCTTTTTGGGAATCCCCGGTGCCATGCTCTCCAGACTACAGTGGAGAGGCATTCCTGCTTGTTATCAGCTCAAAAGCCTGCATCTCTGACAGTACAGGGAGGAATTAGTACCTGTGGAATGAGCAGCTTGTACATTTGGAAAAGCTCCATCAAGGCTGAAAGATATATCTAGGTTGTACAGCAGCATATGCTGCATCCAGATGATGTCTTTTTCAGGGAAGGTCTTTCATATTTCAGCAAGACAATGCTAAACCACACTGCATCTATGACAACAGCATGGCTCCGAATTAGAAATGTTCAGGTACTGAACTGACCCGTCTGCAATCCAAAGGCATTTCACCAATTTGGAGCAACCTAAAATGCATCTTGATATACGACAAAGCAGACCCAGGACTTTTAAGCAGTTAAGCAGTCCCTGATATAGGATCAGGCAGAGGTGGCAGAGAAACACGTAAGTATTGACTGGCGCCATTGAGAACACAGGTGAGATGTCGTCACAAGATAGCTGAAAAAGGTAAGATGGCTTCCTTCCTGGCATATTCCACTGCAGGTAATGAGAGTCTCACAAAGAATCAGTTAAATTATACACACAATCCTCCACTATTAATTCTGAGTCCAAGTCCACAATCCACAACATGATCCACAGGTCCAAATCCTGGTTAAAATCCACAAAGACCAGCTTATATAGCAGAAGAGATCCGGTCTGTAAACACAGAGTCCAAAGAATCTAAGAATCCAAAACAGATCATCTAAACAACAAATATCTCACAATCACAACTCACTATCCAGAGTCTGGTTCAGAAGCTCAGGTCAAAGTAATCAGATTCAGATAAACATACAGAGTCAAGGGGGTAAGAGAAGAGTTCAAGTCCAGAAAAATCAGGTTCAGTAACAGACAGAAAGTTCGGAACAAAGACTGTCTGGGGAGTTGTGACTGTGTTGAGAGCTGCAGAACTCTTTAAGTAACGAGAGAACCAGGTGTTAGTCATTAAACTTTTTACTGCAACATAGCCCTGAAACTTAGAATACACACGCCAGGGTTACATTGTAACCTTTACAATACACTGCACTAATCATCTCACCAGAATATCTAAACTCCCAGCTGCTGTCAGTCAGCTACATTGTTTGGCTGGGGACATTATTCCTGGCACTCACGCATTGACTGGCCTCCTGCAGTGTTTTGTCTATTGATCACATCATGGCCATGCTCCTCCTGTGGGTGAGGGCACTGATTTGTATGAAGTGGGCTCTGTATTCCCATACTTGGATGTTGACTCATCCTGTGCCTTTGACACCACTTCCATTTTAGATAGTGGTATGTCTCCTGAGCCATCTGCCATCCTTCCTTCTCTCATGTAGGGGTATGTGGGTTAAGATGATCTGTACTCCATTCTTTTATGAGTGATAGTGGCGCAATTGCCGCACCCTGCAGTGGCCTTTTTTTACACCGCCCCATGTCCTTTCTCCTCCTCCAGATGAGTACTTAATTTCAAATAAGGTGTACTTCATCCTCATGTCAGGTGGTTGAGTAACCCTGTTCCACATCTCCTCCTATGGATAGATCTCTGTCCTTACTCTATAGCAACCTCACTTTTCCTCAGCAGTGCTTTATTGCCTTCAGTGCCTTGGCACATACCTGTCATCTTGCTGTGGGACCTGTAGTGTTGTTCTACAGGCTCTTCAAGACCCACCTTGTTAGCAGCTTGGATGAACCATACAGCCACCAAACTGGCATATGGGGGTCTACTTCCTTCATTCCCTATGTTTGTCATAGTTTCTTGTTGGCTGGTCGTTTCAATGCACGGTGTATTAGTTGCCCCAGCATCTTCATGAGGTCTCTTCTGTGCCTTGCTTTTATCCAGATGGCCTCATACATACTGACCTTGGACCCTGCCACTTGAGGGACCACTAATTGGTTGGTGTATATGTGCACGTCTGTAACAAGTGGTCATCCAGAGTATGTTGCACTGTCTCCTTGTGGGGTGTCTTATAGAGCTACCTGCACATATGCTACATGTAACAGAGGGGAGCAAGAGTGAGAAAACCAAGGTTACATTGTAACCTTTGCATTCTCTATCTTTTGAGACTATCTCTCCACCTCTAAGCTGCTCAGAGACCAATTCCGATCAAAAAATCACTAGCATCACACTTTTTAGGAAGGATATGTGACTGGAAAATCTGGTGTGTTTTAAAGAAGTGTCCACATGCCCTGACACATGAGAAGGGACATTTTCCCATACATATGCAATATGTAACAGAGTGGAGCGTAGTCTCTTCACTCTGAGAACTGGTGTTACATTGTAACCATTACATTGTATATCTTTATGTCCTTAAACATTCTTGAAGTTTGACAAATTTATTGACTGGTTTGTTTGGTCTGGTTTCATAGAAGGATATAGCATTGTCATTGTCATTTGCATAGTAATGGATATTTATTGAATGTTTTGCAATAATACTTCCTAAGGGAGACATATAAAGAGTGAAAAGAATTGGTTTGAGCAGAGAACACTGTGGAACTCCATAACTATCCTTTGTGTGAATTTAAGACTCATCATTAACATGAACAATTTGGAATCTATCTGTCAGATAAAATTTCAACCAACCTAGTGCTGTTCCTGTTAATGAGTAAAGAGAAATTTGTTGTCTGGAGCTAATAGAAGCTACTATGATAAATATGATTGAATTAGATTCAGTTAAGCGTAAATATACATCTAAGCAATCATCCTAATCTAAATTCTTAATGGACATTTCCATACAGGTTGTTCCTATGCAGGTGGTCACATATTTGCTTTGCAACTAGTTTTCTACAATTAGATTTTCACAAAGGGCCAGGCTTTGGACAGGGACTCAGGGACTCAGCCTAAAGGTATCTGGAGGCAGCAATCAAGTTGAAAGGAGTAGGTTCAGGTGATCTGGGCTTTGGAAATCAATGACATCAGCTAATGAGAGGGAAGAGCTAAGTGCAATGAGACCCGTGGTGGACAAGTTTAATGTGATGTTATCATTACATGTTATAACCTTTAAAGTCACACTCACTCACTGCTCTCTCTCAGTAGGCTGCACAGAGCTCAACAGAAAACATTCATTACTGACAAAGAATGGAGGTTTTGGTAAACTCTTGTATTTAAACCTTAAAACACTTGAAATGATTTCAGTTTACTTGCTCCTTTTGTTAAAGTAATCTTTATTTTTTGCAGCAAATCAAATGTGTGTTTTCTTAGACAACAATTATCAAGTCAATGGCTACTAACACCTCATGGGTTGAGGATAATGTGTTGAAGGCATATATGGCTCTCATTATTTTGCAGGTACTAGTAATTACTTTTCTTTACATCAACTCATTACTCATAATAACCTTTTTTAAAAAGGAGTGTTTCCATACAACTGCACGTTACATCTTATTTGCTCTTACATTATTGTCAGATAGTTTTTTGTTATTCGTGGTAAACTTTCTTGTAATCTTTGATCATTTTAATATCACCATCCCTGTGTGGTTATGTATCATTATCCATGTTCCAATACTTCTGTATGTTACAGTTACACCAGTTACTCTGACAGCAATGACTCTGGAACGCTATGTGGCCATTTGCATGCCGCTGCGCCACAGAGAGCTTTGCTCCACGCGCAGTACTATTCATTGTATCCTCATTATCCATAGTCTCAGCTCTATACCCTGCATTGTTACTTTATCCCCCTTAATTGCATCAGTATCAGTTAGTTTTTACAAACAGTATCACATCTGTTATATATCGATGTTTATCAGTCAGGTGAGAGAATGGCATAATTATATTAGATCAGCTACTTATCAAATCCAGTTCTTTATTATGTGTGTCCTCATTGTTTTCTCATATATTAAAATACTGAATGTGGCCAAAGCTGCATCAGGAGAGAAGAAAGCTTTATCAAGGAATGGGCTCAGAACAGTTGCACTTCATGGTTTTCAGCTGTTTCTTTGTCTCATCCAGCTGTGGTGTCCATTCGTAGAAGAGGCTTTTCGAAATTCTGCGTTGTATCATGATGTCACTTACAGTAACTACATAATGTTTTATGTTGTACCAAAATGTCTGAATCCTCTCATTTATGGCATCAGAGATGAAAGTTTTTTTAATGCACTGAAAACTTATGCATCCTGTGGCTTGTATAAAAGAAATAATATATGACAATTTAATGTTTTTTGCTCTTTGTGTACAAGCATGCATCTGCAGGCATCATTCAATATGCATGTTTTTGTGGTTGTGTTTAATGTGTAGATTCCCCTGTTAATCAAAATATTATACACAGGAACATACATTTTTTTTGCACTGCAGTCGAACAACTAATCATTTTTGCTGTTCAATGATAGTATCGAGGTTCATTAGTGTAGTTGCTATAATTGGGAACAATCAGATGCTGTCCAATTTCTACCATTAATTTTCACTGTCAGACCCTTTGAAATGAAAATGAAATAATTATATGCATTATATCTGCACTATATGTTGTTATTATATTTGTATATAGTTGAAGGCTGTTAGCACTTTTCCAACACAAAGGAATGAATAATTTTTCTTCTTATTAGTACTGTACAAACCTCTCTGTGTGTTTCTCTGAACAGTATTTCCCTGTTGAGTAAACAAAATATAAACAGTATCACATAGAAAGAACTAATGAGGCTGCAGTTTTGGAAGATGCCCACTTTATATTTACTTTACTTTACTTTATATTTAACTTTAGTCTGTCATTCAGCCTCCTCAACTCCAATGAAATGTTAAAATATTTTTGGCATGAAAAAGGACTGTATTTGATCTCCTATAATTAAAAATAAAGGGATTTTTATTGTCAATCAGAACAAGAGAAGCAGTTCCAAAAAAAATCTTTCAGATGTTCTTATGGGCACCTGGCTATGGTTTCAGGGCAGGACGGAAAAATTGTAAACCCTGAAGTAAGATGTAATATGTTAAATGTTCTACAATTATAATGTGCTTTTCTACGTCATTGGTACTGAAGGTTTTTATCCAGTCATGCACTCAGTCATACATACACACACACACAAATGGCAGAGCTGCATGACCTGCCAGGTTAAGTGTCTGGTCCAAGATCATGCAACATATTACAGGAGCAACAGGGAATCAAACCTCCAAACCTACGATTGATCGACAACTGCTCTACATCCTGATCCACAGCTGCCCAGACCACATGCAGGATAATATGTAAAATATTGGCATTTGTCCTTATGACATAATTAAACTTGTATTTTATGCATATATTTGTACATTATTAAGTCAGTCAACAAATTTT
Source organism: Helostoma temminkii (assembly GCA_900302695.1). Taxonomy (NCBI): domain Eukaryota; kingdom Metazoa; phylum Chordata; class Actinopteri; order Anabantiformes; family Helostomatidae; genus Helostoma; species Helostoma temminkii. Next base: position 65,055 of record OMLM01008057.1, read on the forward strand.
ATTTTCTGTAAGGACTGTTGGATAAAGTAGCCAAAGAGCTGGAATATTAAGAAAAAAGAAGGATGGGTCGGCTTCCTGGGCCTGGTGGAGCTCCCCCAAAGTCCAGCCCACAAACAATATAGTTTTATTAATAGTGTCCAGGTAGACGGTTTTAAAGGGCCAAGCTTCTACCAGGACTCTGGTTTTCAACACTCTGCTCAGCACACAGAAAAATGATTCTCCCTGTGATCCTTTTCACTCTGAGACAAAGACAGTGAAATGCACACTGAGGGTGGCACGCACATATTTCACCTGCTCACATATATGTAAGGGGCTCTTTAATTGTACAGTCTTAGTATTTTCAGGCTCTATAACATGTTAATAAGTAGTGTCTTTGAGTGAGTTACATCAAAAGGGTGTGAAGGTCAGGCTATGTAGGGCATGAGGAGTAACATGGAACTGGTGTGTTCTGAGTAAGACTTCTCAGTTGAGTACAAGAAAAGGGGTTTGCATGTGAAGTAGCAACATTTATATGTGCAGCTTTAATAGTAGGGCACGTGCCTGGTGCTTTTACATACCACTGCTTGTGTTATTATTCTACATGTCAGCTCATTACTCTTCTGAGAAGAAACTTTGCACAAAGGCATTAACAAAGAAGTTTGTGCTTGAAAACCTGAAAGCTTGGCCCTTTAAAGCCATCACACTTTGCATCTTTTATCCTGGTACCATGAACCTGTTGCAGGTTTCTTCATCCAGCAGCTGCAAGAAGCCGTATTGAACACACAACAGTCAACAGCCAAATGGTTTAGCACATTGAACTTTACCCCTGGTTATTGGCAGGCTGGACTGACCCCCATGCTGAGCAGCAGCCATCTGCACCACAGTTTGAGTGGAATGTCATGCCATTCAGGCGATGATCTAACAGCTGATGGACCGGGTTCTTGCTGGTGTGCAGTGACACAACCTGCCTGGCCTACTTGGATGATATCATTGTGCTGTGCAGGGATGTGCCAGAGATTTGAGTGTTGGTGCACCAGCGACGTAAGTCACAAACTGTCCAATAAAAAGAAAAAAAGAAAAAAGAAAGATTCTTTTTTTCAGAATCTTTCAGCTTTTTAGCTACTTTATCCAGCAGTCCTTTTAGTTTGACCTGCTTCCTGTTTATGGTTGTCTTGCCACTCCCTGTTTTTTGAATAATTAATACTGCTTACTGATTTGGCAACAACAGTAAAATGATGTCTCCCCTCCAACATACAGGGGAATTTATGTGTATACCTGTTCACGTGTTGCAAACCCAGTTCAACTCACCAGCAAGTGGCTATCAGTTGAATGCTCTCCTACTCTGTCATGTGTACATAGCATTAATAAAACATACAGCAAACAAAATGTGTTGACAGACTTAATAAATTTTAAAAGTGTTCGAATAACAACAGTATTCACTTATGTACAAATATTTGATTAAAACACAAATTTAGTTATGTCATAAGGACAAATTCCCTAAATTTTACATATTATCCCACATGCGGTTTGGACAGCTGTGAGGATGTAGAGCAGTCATCTACCGATCATAGGTTTGGTGGTTTCCCTTACAAAAATAAGTATATTCAAGTATAATTTTAGCATACTTCTTTTAAACTGAAAATGACCAAGTGTGCTTTCAGTTTACTTTTTATGTACTTATAAGAGGTATACTAGACAAAGCAGTATTTAAGTATACTTGGCCTATACTAGTACGTTTGCTTAAGTGTACTGACAAATATATAGAAATACCCAGCATGCATTTCAGTAGTTTAACTTTATAAACAAACAGCTATTAAGGTCATTAATAAATTATTTTTCACAATTGTTCTGTGACAAGGTGATTTGATTTTTAAAAACACTTCGTAGTTTTGGTCGGTAATTAACTGTTGCATCATAAACTTAGAACCGTTAGTGAGAAGGGTGAGCAGTCAATGGGAGCTGCCTCTCAGTAAATTTAGAACTAAAATTATTACTTCCACTTTACACGGCTGTGATGATTTACAGCTGTGTGTCAGTTCATAAACATGGTAGGAAGTCAAACAACTTATAATTGGAAACAACTTATAATTAAAAAGTGCACTTTAATCAACTGAGAAAGTGGATAATGTTTACTTTAAGATAATATTTTGATAATCTAGTATATTGTTATTACATCACTATTAAACTAACAGTATATATAAAGATCTATTTGTAGTATACTCCAAGTATACCTTTATAACCTAAAAAGTGGGCCACTTTAGTCCCAAGAAGTATTAAAATAGAATACTTGCAAGTTTATTAGAAGTACATAGACATAATATATATGACATGAATCAAACTGCTTTAAAAATATAAATGCCCACACTAATGAACCTCAACACCACCTATCACTGAACAGTAACAATGAGTAGTTATTTGACTGCAGTGCTGAAAAAAGTACACATACTATGTTCCTGTGTGCAAGTTTATGACTAGCAGCAGATTTTGGACATTAAACACAACCACAAAAACACAGTGATGCACATTGAATGATGCCTGCAGATGCACGCTTGTACACATAGAGCAAAAACGGTTAATTTGTCATACATTATTTCTTTTATACAAGCCACAGGATGCATACGTTTTTAGTGCATTGAAATAACTTTCATCTCTGATGCCATAAATGAGAGGATTCAGACATTTTGGTGCAACATAAAACAAAATGTAGTTACTGTAATTGAGATCACGATACACACTAGAATTTTGGAAAGCTGCTTCTATGAATGGACACCACAGCTGGATGAGACAAAGCAACAGCTGAAAACCATGAAGAACAACTGTTCTGAGCCCATTCCTTGACAGAGATTTCTTCTCTCCTGATGCAGCTTTGGCCACGTTCAGTATTTTAATATATGAGAAAACAATGATGATGAACATAATCAAGAACTGGATTTGATAAATGGCTGAACGAAGACTATTCTGCCATTCTCTCATCTGACTGATAAACATCGATGTATAACAGATCTGATACTGTTTGTAAAAGCTAACTGATACTGATGCATATAAGGCAGACAAAATAATGCAGGGTATAGAGCTGAGACTATGGATAATGAGGATACAATGCATAGTACTGCGTGTGGAGCACAGCTCCCCATGGCGCAGCGGCATGCAAATGGCCACATAGCGTTCCAGAGTCATTGCTGTCAGAGTAACTGGTGTAACTGTAACATACAGGAGAACTGGAACATGGATAATGATACATAACCACACAGGGATGGTGATATTAAAATGAACAAAAATGACAAGGACATTTGTCACAAACAAGCACAGACTATCTGACAATAATGTAAGAGCAAATAAGATGTAACGTGCAGTTGTATGGAAACACTCCTTTTTAAAAAAGATTATTATAAGTAATGAGTTTATGTAAAGAAAAGTCATTATCAGGACCTGCAAAATAATAAGCAAAATATTTGTCTTCAACACACGATCATCAACCCATGAAGTGTTAGTAGCCATTCACCTTGATAACTGTCTAAGAAAACACACATTTGAGTTACTGTCACAAATTGTCATTACTGTGTCTGTCGATAGAAAATTAGATTATTTTTACAAAAGGAGCAAGTGAACTGAAATTCTCCAAAGTGTTAAGTTTTGAATTCAGGTGTTTACCAAACCCGCCATTCTTTCCCAGAGATGAATGTTTTCTGCTGAGCTCCGTGCAGCCTACTGAGAGAGGACTGTGAGTGTGACTTTAAAGGTTATGACGAACTTGATCCTCTACACGTCTCATTGCTCTTAGTTCTTCCCCCTCATTGGCTGAGCAAGCGCTAGGCAACAGTGGAGAGGAAAAACTCAAGGTGTGTCAAGGGAGGTCCCCCAGCAGTCTAAATAAAGTAACTAAGAGATGGTTCAGAGTCACCTGAACCACCTCTGACTATAAGTTTTATCAAGAAGGAAAGTTGTAAGCCTAGACTTAACAGTAGAAAGGCCTTTTAAGGGGTTACGGGGAAAATCTATTAGGAATAGGGAATTATTGACTAGTTTTATAGCATCACCTTGAGACAGGATGCTTCTTATTTTAGCAATATTTCTTTTTTGTATGAGATAAAGGAGACATCCTGGTCAAAGACAACTCCAAGATTTCTCACAGTAGTGCTAGATGACAGTGTTATATCATCTAAAGTAACTATATGACTAGAGATAATATCTCTGAGGCTTTTGGGCCCAATAGAATAACCTCTATCTTGCTTGAATTTAGAAGTAGAAAACAGCAGCACATCCAGGTCTGCAGGCATCACTTGTCTCCGTTAAGTTTGGTGTTCTTGATTCAACAATAAGAAAGAGACTGGGCAAAAATGGCATACATGGGAGAGTTCCAAGGTGAAAGCCACTGCTGGCCAAAAAGAACTCAAAGACTCTGCTCACATTTCCCCAAAACATCTTGATTATCCCCAAGACTTTTGGGCAAATATTCTCAGGTCTGATGAGAATTGTGGAAATTGTGGAAAGTGTGCATCCCGGTACATCTCATGTACAGCTAACAGCATTTCATAAAAAAAAACATCATATCAGCAGTTAAACCTCGTGGTGGTAGTGTGATATTCTGGGCCTGGATGACTTGCCATAATTGATGGAACCACAAATTCTGCATTCTACCAAAAAAATCCTGAAGGAGAGTGTCCGACCATCAGTTTGTGACCTCAAGGTCAAGCGCACTCAGGTTATACAGCAGGACATTGATCCTTTTTCACATAGGGTCAGGCAGGTTTTGACAGCTTTTTTCCCTCAATAGATCAAGTCATCATTTAAAAACTGCATTTTGTATCTCAGGTTAGTTTTGTGAAATATTAAAAATTGTTTGATGAGCAGAATCATTTAACTGTGATAAAACAAAACAGTGCTGCTGGTCTCTACCACATTTTCTACTGAGCTTCCACTACAAGATGAAGTTGATGTCTCAGATTCAGAGTTGTCAGGTTCTGAAGACTGAGAACCACCCCATGTTAGTTAATGCTTCAAAATGTATATATTTGTGTCATTTAAATTTATTTTGGCAAAGTTAGAATATTTTGGCAGCACCCCAGACAAACCAAACTGTAGCCATGTTTGAGAAATGCTGGCATTGACCATTATTAATTTATGATTAGGCTGGGAATCTTGGGGTTATTTTTGATTAAAAACTACCAAATGACTAAATGTAAAAACTAGGTTTTGATAAACAGATTAACTCAGCGGTCAAATCATATCATAAGTCACAAGTCTAAATAATCTTAAGTCTTTCTCTCTTTAAAGAACTTGAAAACTGTAACAACAGCTCTTATATCCTTCAGACTAGAGAACTGTAACTCACTCTACTTTGGTGTCTCTCAGTCTGCTGTGTTGCGTCTGCAGCCAGACTCATAACCGGAACAAGAAGCGACTCTACGATAACATCAGGCACCTTAGATCAGCTAATCAACAACTTCATGAGTCGTTGGGTGATCGTGCCTTTGCTGTAGGAGCCCCAAAGCCTTGGAACAGTTATTCAATCTCAATCAGCGTCTACCACATTTTTAAAGCTACACTTAAAACTCATTTATTCTCTGAAGCTTTTAGATGTTCTTAACTTTTTTATTTTATTTGTCATTTTTGACATCTATTTTATTTCATGGATGTATGTTTAAATGAATCTGTCTTGCCTAATTCCCTCTTTTTTGGGTTTTCTTTATACTTTCTTATCTTTTGGTTATTTTTATGAGTCTTACTTCTTGATTTATTAGAGTAAGTCTGTTCCTCTACTACTAAATTATTCCAAATGTATTGCATCTTAGGAGGCAGCGGGAAAAAATCTCCCTCTCTTCCATGCAGGTTGATATGTTGTACAGGTTATATAAGTTAGTTTGACAGCTTCTGTCACAGTAGACTCGGGTTGCTATTAAAGCAGCCTGTCTGTTGAAGCCATGTCTTTGCAGTTTCTTTACCAGCAGCAATATGAGGAAAACAATGATTGGTGGGAGCAATGGACTGAAAAATGTATTCATATTAAGTTATTTACATGATCCAGATCCAACGACTTTTCATCTGTTTTTATTCTGTCATGTTTCTGAAACTGATAAATGAATGTGACTGTGATTCTTTTGCTTTAATAAGTGGCAGTTGCTGCAATTTGCTTGTGCACTTTATGGTGATTGACAATTTTATTTCCTGGCTGTTTTCCTATTGCAGAGGGACCGGGCAGGGGGACAGAGTTTACAGCTAAAAAAAGCACTAGAAAGCGACATATTTACAAGGTTACACAACACTTTGTGATCAGTTCGGTTTCAGTTGTAAAAGAGAGTCATAATAAATAAAACACCCATGCCCTGATTGATCTTGTTACATAAGTAACACATACCCACCACCAATGAGCTTTTTAATGGTGTAATGGTAGGCAGAAATACTGATTAACCGGTGACTGATTAACCGCTTGAGACTTTTTACACTTTCACACTTTACTTTTTCACATTGGCTTATCTTTGTGTAATATTAAAATTTGTTTGTTTGAATAATTTAAATATGACAAATATAAAAAAAGGTATCAGGAAGGGGCAACTTACTTTTTCACAGCACTGTATAAAATTTTTTATGTATATAAACTGGTTACTTGTATGCATATCTTAATACTTAACACACATTGTTACTTTATGTAAATATAATATACTTTTGATCAACAAGTATTAATTATTTTCACTATTTTTGTTGCTGGAAGAAATGGTAAAAAAAAGGGTGAATCTGCCAAGAGCATGCTATATGCACAAAAGGTCATTTAAATTCAAACTCTGCCATCTAGAGGACATTGAGAAGACTTTTACACCATGGAAGTGTTAGACCTTTGATGTGGCCTTAATGTTTCATGGAGTAGTGTAGATGAAATATAGCACTCCTGTTTGTGACACTTGATTTGTGTTGGATATAGTTGTACATTGTTTTTTTGTTTTTGTTTTTTTGTCTGTTTTACAATACATAGTTTTTTGGGTTTTTTTGTTTTGAGCTTTGAATGAATTTTAATGTAAATAGTTGCATATACTATGATTGTTTGCATGGTTGTTTGCTAATCTGAAAGATCAGTTTTGATATTTACAATTTAGGCTCACATTGTTAAAAATATAAATGGTTCATATAACATGTTTATGATTTTCACAATAAAAAACACAAAATTAGTAGACTCACATGGTCCTAGGCATTTCCAGTATTAGGATCTCTGCCTAGAGTCTCCAAAATTCCCAAAAAAGTTTAAATACTTTGTAAGATCAACATAAAAACAGATTGCAATGAAACACATTTCATTTACAATGGAACACAGAATACATATTGAATGTCTCAAAAACATTGGGACGCGGCCATGTTTACCACGGTCAGTCCGCAAATGTCTCGAAACTGAGGAGACCTGCTGGAATTTTGGGAGATGGATGTTGTCCCATTTCTGCCTGATATAAGATTCCATCTACAAATTGTCAAACAATTTTGGTTAACTGGTGACTCTAAATTGACATCAGATGTGAATGTGAATGTTTGTCTGTCTCTATATGTCAGTCTGGGACAGGCAGCATTCCCTCAAGCCTTGCAAGGACATACAATAAGCAAAGAGTCTGTTTACTTCTTGCACCACATCACTACCTAAAGCCCAAGAATAAAGGATTGTTACCTACAGTAGACTGACTAACATGCTCTCATCTGATGTCATATGGAGTCCCATAGGAAGCGTTCCTTACAGGAGGTTAGTCGATGGAGTGGAGCAGCAATGGTGCTGTAGCCTTTGATAAACTTTCTATAGAAGTTCGCAAAGCCAAGAAACGTCTCTCGGGAGACGGCCAAGAGGTCACTGCCTGAACTTTTGCAGGATCCATCTAGATTCGTCCTGCAGAAAGAAAACCCAGGAAGAGCACAGTAGAGACATGAAATTTCTGCCTTAACAAAAAAGTTATTCTGTAGGAGACGAAGGAGAACTGCTCTAATATGAGTGACATGCTCGATATCAGAAGTAGAGAAAATACGAATGTCATCAAGATAAACAAAGACAAACTTGTTTAGTTTTGAAAGACTGCTGGGGCATTGGTGAGGCCAAAGGGCATTACGAGATACTCATAATGTCCAGCAGGGGTGTTAAAGGCAGTCTTCCATTCACCCCCCTTCACTCCATTCACTAAATCCAATTTAGTGAATACCTTGGCATCCTGCAAAAGTTCAAAAGCAGAAGACAGCAGAGGTAATGGATATCGGTTTTAGACAGTGATGTTATTTAGGCCAAGAAAGTCAATACAAGGACGCAACCCACCGTCCTTCTTACCGACAAAGAAGAAGCTGGCCCCAGCCAGAGACAAAGATGGACGGATGAGACCTGCTCTCAAAGCCTCAGAAATGTACTGGTCCATTGCTCCTTGCTCAGCTGGTAATAAAGGGTATAACCGGCCACGAGGAGGTGTGGCTGGTGGGGAGGAAGAGACATAGCTCTGGATTTATTAAAGACCTCTTTGAGATAAAAATAAGCAGCAGGAACCTTGGAGATATCAGGGAACTCATCTGTAGTGGAGTTCCTCTCACAGCTCTTTACTACGGCAGACTTGAGACAGGAGGGAGAGCAACCAGAGCCCAGAAGACCAGTCAACGTGTGGGTTGTGCCTCTCCAGCAAGGAAATACCCAGTACCAAAGGATAATGAGGCGACTGGATGACCAGGAACTCGATTTCTTCTGAATGGTTATCTATGGTAAGAGAGAGTGGAAAGGTCTGGAGAGTAACTTGGTGGAGGAGCCTGTCATTAAGTGAGTGGACCTGGAGTGGGTGGTGTAATGGTGTCGTAGGAATCCTGTGGTTGTGCAGGAATGTAGCATCGATAAAGTTAGTGTCAGAGTAAATGAATACTGGAACCTGTGTAGAGAAGTCTTTAGAGTAGAGCTGGGCCAGGGTCGGTGCGCGGGAGGTGGATGGGAGAGGCTAACGAAACGACTCAGCAACAACCTCCCGAATCATGCTGAGCCTTGCCTTTTAGCAGGTATGAGAAAGCTTTATGTCCTGGTTCACCACAGTATAAACAAAGGTTAGCTTTAAAGAGTCTCTCACGCTCCTCCGGGGAGAGACGAGTGTGACCCAATTGCATGGGTTCTGCAGCTGCCATTTTAGAAAGGTGTGTGGTCCTAGACACAGGTGCAGAAGTAGGGTTGGAAACAGATAAGATGTCGAGGGATTAGAGCGAGGTAGTCAATTCCTCTCCATTTGCTGCTCCCGAAAATGCCCATCCAGTCTGGTAACCAACTCCATGAAGCTCTGGAGATCCAAGGGTTGGTCGTGGGAGGTCAAGGCATCCTTAATGCGATCGGATAGTCCCCAGTAGAATGCGTCCATAAGGGAGCCTTCGTTGCAGCCACTGTCTGCAGCTGCAGTTCTGAAATCAATAATGTAGTCAATTGCGGACCAGGATCCTTGAGTTAGAGTCAATAATGAAGAAGATACGTCGACGGCTGGACTGGCTGGCTCAAAAACTCGGGTTAATTCTTCCCCGAAGTCCTGAAATGATTCACAGCAGTTCGCACGACAAGCCCACTCTGCAGTTACTGAGCGCCGTGCTCGCCCGTAAGCAGGGACACCACAAAAGCCACCTTAGCTCTCTCGGTGGGAAAAGCAGCTGGTACCGGTTCGTCACTCTACCTGCTTCCTGTCATCCCTCGTCTGTTCCTGGTTCCTGCTCATCATTCGTCTATTACTGGTCCCTACCTTCACTTGTCCTCTCCGTTCCTGGTTCCAGTGGCCATTCCCGTGTTCCCCCCTGTTTCCAGCTCACACGACCACCTGTTACATCATCTTCACTTCTGTCATTATAATAAAACTCTTAATAAACTCACTCAACAAATGGCCACACAGCACCTGAATGAATATCAGACCTCATGCACACATACATATATAATGTATGTAAAATAAAATGCATTTCATTCATACAAACCGCAAGAGGCATGATTGTTCATTGCATGAAAAAACATTTATCTCCATAAATAAGAGAACTCATTATATACACTGCTCATATAGGTAACACCTAAACAACACATCCTAGAAATGACTCACTGACCCACCGCCAAACCGGTAATTGCTGGAGGATTTTGCAGGCAGCAGAATGCTCTCCATGGCTGGATGAGACAAAGCAACAGCTGGAAACCATGAAAACAACAGTTCTGAGCCCATTCCTTGATAGAGTTTTATTCTCTCCTGATACAGCTTTAGCTACTTTCAGTATTTTAAAATAAGAGAAAACAATAATGATGCACATAATTAAGAACTTAATTTGATAAATAGCTGATCTGTCTTTGCCATATATCAATAATAAATATCTCCACTGCACACATATAATGTTGTTTTATGTTGTTATAAAAGCTAATAGATGCTGAAGCAAAGAAGGCAGAGAAAATGATAATGCAGGTTATAGAGCCTCACCCCTAATCATTGGCTGTCATTTTATCCAGTGCACAAATGATTTCACCTGGCTCCTTTCAACTTCAATGCTACTTTTGGCTATCTGAGCTCCCTCAATCTCAAGTTGTGTCCAGCCTCTTCAGGGAGAAAACAAATAACTAGTAACATGTAACCACACACTACTACACCAGCCTTAGAGTTGGCCACAGATCATTTTATGCAAGTCCAAATTATGCCTCAGGTCTCTAGATACAATTCTAAGTCAAGTCTCAAGTCTCATATGGATATGGTTCTGTCATTTGCTACGTGTCACCCAGACTGTTTAGAACACTACATTGCTAAAGCTAACTAATTTGAAGTATGTACTGCATTATCAACACTTCATTATCTTATAGCATGCAGTATCAGAACAGATTAGTTGTTTGGTCATTTGTCATTTCTCATATTGCATTGCAAGTGCAATCATACACTTGCAATGCAATATGAGAAATGACAATGAAGGTGTTCCTTTAAAGCTAAAAACTATTATGGAATTTGTGGGTTATTTTTGTTATGCACACACACAAAATACATGTTTCTCATCTGTGTAGTGTAAGAATTACAATTATCTGTAATTTACTTATTTGCTGCATATAAACACCTTGTCATACACAACATTGTCAATGTTGTGCTTAAATTTTGAAGGCGAGTTCTGAATTAACACAAACTGACCCCAACCAAAAGAAAAGACAGACAGATAATTGGTAAAGAACTAAATATTTAACAATAAATAATAATAAAATAAAACAGTTAAAATTACCAACAATGACATGAGACCAAGCCTAGCTTGGTGAGGGTGCATTATGAGGCCTCCGTGGCTAAACACCCTCTCCACTGGTGCACTACAGGCAGGAACAGCAAGCATCCTAATAGACACAAGACAAAGCCTTGGGAAGACATTTTGGATGTCTTTTCCAGAAATCCAGGCAGTCCACTTCCTCTTCATCATAGCACACCTGTATGTAGCAAATATGCTCATTCCTGAGAGATGACCATGGTCTACATTTTTCTTGTTACTTTTCATCCGATAGATGAAATCTGGATCTGGATAAAATTGACCACTGATCCACATGTAATCATTAACACATCGCTCTAGCCTATCAAACCCAATGTAGCAATAACCTAATAGGCCTAATGTGGTCAACTGAAAATCTGTAACCTGCCCATAGCAGATGTTAACAAGCAGACAATGACAGGGGTGATAACGTTAACATTGAGTCATATGACCGTTTATATAGTGAGGCAACTGGCCTGCAAAAGATCACTCAGTCATCCTTTCAAACACCAATAATCAAGTTAAGTTCTGCAAAGGACTAGTGGAGAGCAGCAGGAAGTCTTTTCTGTGTTTAGTCTGCTACAAATCTGCCAGACATAGAAGGGAGGAAATATCATTCAGCTTGTCAGATGTTTCCTTACTGTCCCAAAGTCCCCCAAACAAAAGACTGTTCCCAAATCAAGTCCAAGATAAATCAAGTCTCTGTATGCGCAACTTAAGTTTGACTTGAGTCTACGTTGCAAACTCAATTCCCTATCTCTGACCAAGCTTCCTGTCATTCTTACACTTGATATTACCCTAACTCTTGAACTCGTTTAAAGGAAGACTTGGAGATGCTCATATCCTGTCCACAGGGTCCTATGTCCTGTGGTTACTTAACAGCTTTTAGGCCACAAGTCCAACCTGCCGAAGATGAACATGGTTTACTCAGACTCCATATCCCCAGCCATCCAGCAGGAGCATATAAAAAGCATAACCAGAGCTTGGCATTAAAGACAGAAACACAACTTTTGTGATATATTTACACATAAACCACCACACGAAAGCCACCAAAACTAAGTATTTCAAAATTAAGAGTGGCAGGAATATGAGGGGGTGTGGCCAGGTGGAAAAATCAAACTTTTCCACTTCTCCTCCACATATGTAAATAAATGTATGCATATGTAAAATACAATAATACAATAAAGAGACAAGTGTCTGTGAAGATTCTCAGTCATTCAGGTGAAGCTATCTGGAAGCTGAGTTATGGCAACTGGACTTCTTTCTGTTCTGTTGGATAGTAGTGAAACATTTCAACCTAGCAGAAAAAAGTTGCCATGACTCAACTTCTTGCTAAACAAATGAGTGTAACTGCATAGTATCATCCCCCATAAAATTTATATTAAAAATTCAATATAGTTCTCACATCTCGACACTAACAGATGTGCTGTGCCAGGAATGCTTAAAGTCAGTAGGATTTTGAAAGGAGACCATGTGTTGATTATGACAACAAAGAAAAAACAAATGGACTGTTTCTGCCTCTGCACTATCAGCGTTTTCTCATTTTAGTATTTCATTTTAATATGTCATTGTGCAGACAGTATGCTGCGCCCTAAGCGGTATCTGACTGGCAGCCACTCAATAGCTAAGTGTTCCTCTACTTTTTATTTCTTGAAGCAGGGTGGCTCTCCCTCGTCTCACATTGATGACATTGTAAACCATTACAATGATATATGTGCCTCTTCTCTACAGGTGGCTGCTCCTTTAAAGTCCATAACTATTTCTCATAAAGCCAACTCCAGACAGTCTCAGATTAACTGCAGCATTTGTAGCTGGAAGACTGAGAGTAGGAAAACAGAGCGAAGATGAAGAAGTCAGGGCTTCAAGTACATTATGTGCCTATGAATAAATTATTAGTCCACTACAACAGTATGATAAAAAATGCCAGAGTGAAATACTGCTCTGATCTTATTGCTGTCCATCAACATAATCCCAGATTTTTATGATTTTATGAATTTTAAGACTGTTGACCAGCTGGTAAATCCAACCCCTCCATTACATTTTAATGACAAAATATAGTCAATCAGAGCTTCTGTCATCACTAACACCTTATGTCCCATTAGTAACCATGTCAGTTTCCTCCTATGGCCTTACCTGATCTACAACAAATTGTATCACATATGAAACTATCTTCCAGCCCAGTTGATGTCATTCCATCTAGTTACAGTTATCAAATTAGTTGCACCCAGTTTGCTGACAAATTTTAACAGATCCTTTTCTACTGGATATGTCTTTGAGTATTTTAAAGTTGCTTGCGTTCAACCTCTGTTAACAAACCTGAGCTAGACCCCACTCTTCTTGTAAAGTATAGGCCCATCTCCAAACTAAAAATCTGTGTCCAAACATCTGCTTTAAACTGTAAAAACCATAACATTTTTTGATAATTTCCAGTCTGGTTTTTGTAAGCATCACAGCACAGAGACTGTCCTTCTACTGCTACTTGCTTCTAATGCTGGGATGTGCTTAGTTCTTGTCCTCTTAGATCTCAGTGCTGCTTTTGATACAGTAGATCATAAAACCCCGCTCTGATTCAGATCAGTGAAGCCTTTCCTCCCAGTCATGCCCCTCCAAGTGTCACTGTCATTGCCCACGTGGGCATTGAAATCCCCCAGTAGGACGGCATAGTCCCCAATCGGAGCACCTCCCAGTACACCTTCCAGAGATTCCAAGAAAGTCGGGTACTCCACACTACCATTCAGTCAGCAGGCACAAACAACAGTGAGAGACCTATCCTCTACTCGCAGGTGCAGGGAAGCAACTCTCTCATCCACCGGGGAAAATCCCAACACGTGGCTGAGCTGGGAGCTAGAAGCAAGCCCATCCATATTAGAAAAGGGTCCAACCCCTCTCAATTAGTTGTGTTCCAGAGCCCAGGCTGTGCGTAGAGGTGAGCCCGACTATCTCTAGCTGGTACCACTCAACCTCCAGCACAAGTTTGGGCTCTTTCACACCCAGCAAGGTGACTTTTAATGTCCCAATAGCCAGATTCTATGTCCAGGGATTGGGCACACTCCCACGACTGCCACCCAATCCACACTGCACAGAACCCTTATGCTCCTTCCTGTGGGTGTTGGGCCTACAGGAAGGTGGGCCCATGTCACTGCTTTGGGCTGGGCCTGGCCACCAGACGCTTGCCTGTGTGCCCCAGGCCTGGCTTAAGCGTGGGGTACCAGTGACGCCAATTGGGGCGACTTAGCAGTCCTTGATTTAACTTTATCCATAAGGGGTTTTTGAACTGCTCTCAGTCTGGCCCATTGCCTAGGACCTGTTTGCCTTGGGAAACTCTACCAGGGGCTTTAAGCGCCCAACAATATAGCTCCTAGGGTCATGCAGGCACACAAACCCCTCCACCACTGTATGTTGGCAGTTCTAGGAAGGGTCTTAGCCTGTTGTAAGCAATTACACAATTTTCACGTGCTGCCAAATGGCAATATTATGTGTTATTTTTAAATATGGTAGCCAAAGATATTAATAGGTCAGCCCAACTTGAGGTGTGCAGGGTCTGCAAACTGGAGCCTCATAATGTTTTTCACATGGCTTGGATTTTTGCTTTTAATGATGATGATATTGTTCTTATCTGATTTAGCTAAAGATGTACAAGGACAGCTGGATTATTTTACATCTAAAATTTGGAATCTGTGAGTAAAAACTTGACTACTACTGACTTATGTTTAGAGAATCAGCTGATAACTTAATTCCAGATTGATCCTGTTGCTGTGTGTGGAGTTATGAATAATTAATGAAGTTAGCTGCCATGACAAACCGTAGAATTAATATATCTTTAGTGTGTTTCTGTTGTTGTGTGATGAAAAACAAAACAAAACAGTGTTTAACTAACTTCACAATAATATTGAATTAATATTATTAATGTCATGTTTTCAAGGACAATGTATAGGTATTTAATTTACACTTAAATCATGTACATCATAGTGCATTATACAAGATAGATTCATTATTTTTCAAATCTGCCTTATCTCACAATGGTGAGGTGCCAGTATAAACATAGAACTGGATTTTCTTGCTGGAATTTTACTTGGTCATAGTAAACATCAAAAAGGCTTAACACTAAGCTGCCGCCCCCAGAGGAAAACAAATCAAGGCAATGTCCCACAATTTCAGCCTCATTAGTACAGAATTTCCACTTTTTGTTACATAGGGGCTACTGTCTATTCTTTTAAGACAGGTGTGGAAAATAGCGAACCTGTTCTA